>CP025650.1:3952334-4040356 GCA_003576665.1 Ipomoea trifida | reverse complement strand
CCACTGCAAAGGCGTAATCCCTGATATTGCTGGTAAGAGACTATTTTGATATGATATTCAAATCAAGATTATAATAATTCCATTACAAAAGTTAACTCAAAGAGCAATGGTGAATAAATTAGCGACGTTTGGAGACATTTTGTATCCTGCGGTGACAAAAATGGTTGGTACAAAAATTATTGATGGTACCCCGGCAAAGTCTTCTATATAGATTTTTTTTTTTTTTGGAAAAATATAGATGACGATGAGTGTATTTATTTATTTATTTTGTTTTTTGGAGAGATGACGATGAGTGTACTTTTTTTTTTCTTCTTTATTATTAGAGTGGAAATATTATTCTAGATGATAAAATGTAAGGAAAAAAAAAATAGCAGCCCTCTATTTCTATTATTTGACTCACTCACAAACAAATTAAAGCACGCCCTTAAATTAAGTTTGCATCTAGAAGCTCTATCAATTTTTATATCTAATAAATTTCATATTATTATTTTGCTCTCAATGATATGCTTTAATCTCTAACTCTTAGAAGAAGGAATTTAATACTCTAAATATAGGGGAAACGGTATTATAGGAACAAATTTTAAAAACATTGAAATATAAAATAACTTAAAATTCAAGTGATTTTAGTGTAATTTTTTTTTAAAAAAAAATTATAATAGGTGTTAAGACATAGTTGAAGGAAATCATTTATGAAGCTGACTAAATAAGCATATTGCCAATAATAGATGTACTGTGGTACGATGAAGAAGAGCTATGAGCCTATGACTATATATATATATATATATATATATATATATATATATATATATATATATATATGAGGCCAAGCAAACTCCAAACACAATAATGATGCATGTGAGAGAGTTGTTGGGTAGGAACCAACCAATTTACTTATTTTAAGGTTTCAAACTTTCAACACATTATTATGTCACGAGAGAATTGATAGCGTATACTTGCATTCTTCACTTTCTTTGACACTTAATTCCTTTTTTTTTTTTTTTTTTTTTTTTTTTTTTTTTTTTCAAATGATGAGAAAAACTCACAACCACTACTTGATAATATAAATTAGGTAAATTCTATCATTAGTAATAATACGCAAATTACACATGAGAAAAAAAATTACAATAATTAAAAAGACTTTGTATAATAAGCTCGACCGAAAAAGTATTAAGAAGAATCAAAGTCAATATCACTTTATTCTTAACATCACGCTTTTATGCTTAAAACATATACCATTTAAATTGTATTAACCTACCAATCACAATCCCACATATTGACAGCCAACAAATATATTATAATATCTTGTATTTTTTTTTTATTATTATTGATACTATATGTTATAAAGTGATATAAAAGTAAACGTACTATTAGTTAAACTACTAGAGCCTTAGTGGAGATAGTTGTTCCCAAACACAATTGTCTATACTAGAGAATTAAGTATACTTTAGTTTGGGTGTTTGGATGTTATTAATCAGGAGTGGATTATAGAATTAGCACGAGAGACTTCTTGTTATATTAATCAGATTGTAAGTAATTGTGTGGATTCACCTCTTGGTATGCATGCATTTACTTTTTATTGAACTGATGTGGTCACACAATGCAAAACAATAAATTCTTGATATTGTCCAACATTTAGAATTAGATACTTCATAATAAAGATATAATTTTTTTTTTTTTTTGTTTTATCAGCATAGACAAAAATGAAAAAATATTTATATTTCTAAACTTAGTATAGGATTTTCAAACTAACAATTAAATGCATTTTTATAATTGGCTAACCGACCCACCAAAGCGCCCCTCGAGACGGGTGAGTCAGTGGGGCTTGCCACCTCATTAAGTAGCATGGCAAACTAAATTCATTTCAGCATTATCTCTGTTATTATTATTAACATCTGTTATTACAAAAAAAAAAAAATATTTTATAATTATATTTAATACTATAACAGCATGTTTGGTTCACGGAATGAATTTTGAGGTAATAGGAATGCTATTCCATAGGGAATGGAATAGGCAAGGAATAGAATATGAATTGTATTCTATTGTTTGGTTCGCGGAAGGAATGGACTTTAGGAATTATATTACAGTGTTTGGTTGGTTTAAGAAATAGAAATGAAATATGTTTTAAAAGACAAAAATACCCTTATGAAATATGTAGTAATAATAATAATAATAATAATAATAATAATAATAATAATAATAATAATAATAATAATAATAATAATAAATAAAACTTATAATAATATTAATAACAATAATAAGAAAAAAGGAATAATAATAATAATAATTATAATAATAATAATTATAATTATAATAATAATAATAATAATACAAAACAAAATTATATATAAAATAATTTTTTAAAACACAAGTTAGAGTTTTTGATCCCACATTGATAATTCATGAAGAGGATCTCATTTGAGCTCCTCTATATAAGAGAAGCATTGTTTCTCTTTTGAAATTAACAACAAGATGAGGAATCCTTAAAGAGCAAAAACTCATTCATTTAAGAAGTCTTAATTGCTCTTAGTTACAAGTTTTTTTTAAAATAAAAAAATGTATTATTATTATTATTAATAATTAATTACATTTTTAGTATATAAATAAATATTTATTTAAATAAAAAAATATTATATATAAGGATTATAATATAATAAAAAAGGGTATTTTTGGTACTATAGTGTAAAAGCTATTCCCAAATACTTGGGAATAGCTAATACTAGGGGGTCCCTAGGAATGGCTATTCCCCTTGCAAAGGGAATAGCTCATTCCCAGAAATGCTATTCCCAGGAATAGAATGACGAAACAAACAATGGAATAGGTCTATTCTCGGGAATGGTATTCCATTCCCGACCTATTCCACGAACCAAACACGCCATAAAGGAATTCTCAATTGTGTAGTTTTTAGCTCAAATTTGTAGGTGCCTAGTAGGAGAGAAAACATGAGAGAAGGAAAAGAAGAAAAGAAAAATCAGCAGCTCAAATAACTCGGGCGCTCCTAGTGCACCACACACGCACCATAGAGCTGTTTTGTTTTATGGTGGGATTCACTATGTCGGCAAAAATCAAAGTACTTGCCGGAACACCTTTGACACTTTCTCTCCTTCTCTCTTTCATCCACATCAACCACAAAACTTGCAAAAATCCTCAAAATCTATCTGTTAAGAATGTTCTAAACTGTTTACAAAAAAAAGAATGCTCTAAACGATATTTCATGTAGATTTTACCTATAATTAATTATAGAAATGAATTTTGTTTGTCCTATCTTGGATTTTGTCATATTCTAAGCACGCGTTGTCCGTTGCTTCTGCTCAAACGCGACGAAATTGGCAACCACAAATTAAAAAGTCAAACAAGCCTACTTCTTCTCCCTAATAATTCACATTTCCAATTTGTATTATTTTTGAGACTACAGCGACGCAATGGGCCCCAGTTCTGGGATTCAAATGTAATTTCACTAAAGTTCAGGGACATCTTAGTAATCTCATTTGCTTTTTTTAATTTATCCTTTATTTTGAGTCTCCCGTTACGCGTCAAGACTCGAGAAATGGTCTGAAAATTCCCCCCTAAAGAAACGAAGTCTCCGAGAGAAAAAAAAATATGGGGTTACTTTTTTATTTTGAAGTTAGGCCCCTATAGTTTTGCTTAATAACATATTTACCTCTAATGTTTTATGAGTGTATCCTCTTTGTTTGGGTAACTTTTTAACGTGTGTCACGAGTCATTATCACATAGTACAAAATCAGTTACAAATGATTTATATATATATATATATATATATATATATATATATATATATATATATATATATAAACATATACTAAATTTATTCTTTCATCATAAAAAATCGAATAAAGTTACCGATAAATTTTTGTTCATTTATATTGTAGTAAGAAGGTTGAGTTTACGATACTAGCCACTTGTGGTCCTTGTGGATGAACTAAAACATCAAAAAATATCTTTATAAAAATGGAAAATCAATACCTTAGAAATTAGAATATGCTCTTGAAAATTGTCCCATGGTACCAAAAATGGAGATGGAATAAAACTTTCTCATATCTAACTCTTCTATCGTTTTCATATACATGTATTGAATATATCTATTCCATTAGAAGAAGTCACGCTTCACATGCTCTTAGCAAAACAGATTTTGTTAACAAGATAGATTTTAAGCATCTGATTATAAAATTAGAAAAAAAAAAAATTAATTTGACAGTTAATTATCAAAATAAGCGGTATGAAGTTATATTGACTTTGTCAAAGCTATTTCAATCATTTTCCCATTGAGAATTTGAAATAGGTTGTTGTAGATTTAGCAAATTAAAAAAAGTAACTTTGACCAATTCAATACAAGTGTTCTTCCTTGTCACAAGATGCAATAGTCATTGAAGTTGAAAAAGACTAGAAGAGTTATGAGGGGAAGCTTTGCAATTTCATAAAAAATTGGGGGTGCTTATGAAAAGTAGGGTAGTCCCTGAAATAAAATGCAACCGTTGCGAGTAGAGGGAGAAAAAGAGAGCACGACCATGGAGTCCAGTGGTGAAGATACCCTACAGATTCTCTAATATTTTTCCACAACTGCCCCCTAATAGGCTTCTGAATTCTCCCATTTCTCTGTAAGTTTTGATCTTTCTGTATCTTTACCCTTTTTTTGTCAATTTTTCTCCTGTTGTAAGCATGATGAATAAAGAGAGAGAAAATTCGAGCGAATCTGAGGGCAAATATAGGGAGAATAATAGTTCTGTTGATTCCGGGGGGAAAAATCTTGGGAGCCCAGAAAAGATCGAAACGTATACGAAAAAGGGTTTGAATTTTCTTGGGAAATCAAGCTCGGAAGTGAAAATGGTCTATGATGGCTGCTCTTCTGGGGCGGATGTTTCTCAGTCAAAGAAGACTGGGTCTTCTGGGTGCCAGGAGCTCACTTTGAGCTACCTTTGTGATAACTCCAAACTGGGGTTTTTAGATAGGGATTTATCGTTTGAGAAAATGGGGAATTTTAAGGGGAAAGAGATAGCGGTTTCTGAGGATCAAATTGATGAGGGTAATAGGTGGGTGGAGAGAGATTTTCTTCAGATGAATGAGAATAGAGGGAAGAGGGAGGCTGAGAATGAGGGAATTGAGGCAGAGAATAGGGAAAAGAAGCCAAAGATTGAAACTTTGAACCTCTCTTTGGCCTTGCCTGATGTTTCCCTATCCCTAGCCGGGTCAAACCGAGTCCAAAATGGCGATCTCCCGTCACGGTTGAGGTCTAGTAGGAGCATTCAGGAGCCAGAACCATCACTTAACAATACCCAGACGACATATTCGAATGATTTCACTGCTGCCTCGTTGTCATACTCGTATTCGCATCCGTTCTCCCATAACCCCAGTTGCTCGCTTACCCGGAACTCGACTGAGAATTATGAGTGTTCGATGGGGAGCCATAGGAGGGGGAGTGACCAGATTTGGAATTGTGGGGAGGGAACTAATGGATCAGTTCATAGCCGGTTTAGACCGATTGGGGATGGCGGTGTTGCATTGTCTAATCATGGCAGTGGAACTTTTGCTTTCGGTGGTCGTGTTGGTGTGCTCAATAAGGAAACTTGTAATAACAGCTTCTATAGGACTACAAGTTCAGATAACAACTCGTTTTTCCCATCTGAGTTGCCTGCAAGGCCGAGGATTGATGGTCAGTCAGGTGATTCAAGAGGAAAAGAATCGGATGGTTTGCGAGGTTTGGAGGGCATAGACGGAGGAAGAGTGCCTCGTAAGCTCTCCCGGCCTGAGAGGATCCTTAGAGAGATTGTGTCAGAGTCTGTTCCTGTTATGGCTCAGATAATTCAAGAACTTCCCGACGAAACACTTGAATCAACGAAGGAATATTTGAGGAGTCTCGTTACAATGCCTGATAAGAAAGATGAATTAGCGAGCCTGCAATACCGGGTCGAGAGGAGGTCAGACCTTACAAACGGGACTCTCTTGAAATGCCACAAGAGTCAGCTCGAAATTTTGGTTGCCATTAAAATGGGTCTCGGAAGCTTCTTATCAAGCCAAACTCGTCTATCTAATGCAGAACTAGTAGAAATTTTTTCACTTGAAAGGTGTCGAAACATAAAATGCAAGAGGCCTTTACCCGTTGAAGACTGTGAGTGTAAGATTTGTTCTACCAAGAAAGGATTCTGCAGCGAATGCATGTGTCCCGTCTGTCTGAATTTCGACTGTGCCAACAATACTTGCAGTTGGGTAGGCTGCGATGCGTGTTCGCACTGGTGCCATGCCGTTTGTGGCATTCAGAGAAATCTCATAAAGCCAGGCCCCCGCTACAATGGTCCCTCTGCAACAACCGAGATGCAATTTTACTGTCTTGGATGTGGTCATGCTTCAGAGATGTTCGGGTTCGTTAAAGATGTGTTCAAGTCCTGCGCAAAGGATTGGGGAGAGGAAACCCTTATTAAAGAGCTAGATTGTGTTCGGAAAATCTTTCAGGGGAGTGAAGATTTTAAAGGCAAGGAGCTGCATGTTAAAGCTGATGAGTTGCTTACGAAGCTCGAGAAGAAGATAATGTCTCCATCGGATGTTTGCAATTTCATTTTCCAGTTCTTCGACTGTAAGTATCCACGCTTTACCCTATTGCTAATCCTTTGAATTAGTAGTAATTGCTGACTTTTTCAAATTACAAGGAGAGCTAGTTGTTCCATTTTCTTACATTTTTCTTTCTTGCATGTATCTATTTTGGGGTGACTGACTTGATTGATTATCAACTAAAGACTAAGTTTACTTCGGGAGTACAAAAATCAGAATCTAAAGTAATGTTATCCAAACATAGTATCCACACAATTAATGTTGATTGGATAAGTGGTTGGATATGAAGCTACCTTTTCACAATAAAAGGAACCAAATGCATTAAGGGAGTCGAATAGTTTGAACGGATGTTAGAGTCATTATCTAAAGGCCTTAATGCATTGGTCCCCGGCCCCGTGCCTCATACATATAGTTTTAAACTTCTTAAATGCAGCGGTTAAAGTGTCAAACAATTTCAACTTGGTAGGATATATAGCTGCATCGTGCCTTTTACTGCTAAAAGGAATTTGAAGGTTAAGATGTTTTATGTTGGTTGTCAGTGGGAATAGTGTTTAGCGAGAATAAAAGGAAAATGTTTTATTTTGGTAAAATCGGTACTGTCTGCCCAGTGTATTTGCTTGTTTTTGTTAAGCTATTATTGATCCTACGATAATTCCATTACCGTGCAATTGAAGTTTATAAGCATATGCTTACCATCTTGTCTGAAACATCAAGGGCCTGTTTACTAACAGAAAACTGTTTTCTATTTTCTATTTTCTAATTTTTCAGTTTTCATTCTCTGTTTTTCATTCTCTATTTTCAGTTTGTTCTTCGATTTAGTTCGGTCTAAAAATTTTGATTTTTTCTTTGATGAACAGACGCGGATGGCCTGTCCGACTTTCCTGTTTCGAACTATCTTTCGAAAGACATGGCAAGTCAAGCGAGCCTGAAAAAAGATGTCGGTCTACCTTCGACTGCCTCCCTTGTTCCCAAATCGACATTCTACAACATGAACTCGTCGAGCAGTAGGCAGGATTCGGTTCCAGCCGACCATCAAAACAAAGCAAAGCCGCCTCCCTTCATGAACGACCAAATCGTTAAAGACGAATGGTCCGTGAAGGCGCCAAAGAAACCCGCGCTCGACAGTTCGCCAAAGAAAGCCGCGCTCGACAGCTTGGAAGGCGTCGTGCGCATTAAAGAAGCGGAAGCGAGGATGTTCCAGAACAAGGCGGACGAGGCGAGGAGGGAAGCGGAAAGCCTCAGGAGGATGGCGAGGATCCAAGGCGAGAAGGTGGAAGAAGAGTACACGGAGAAGATGTCGAAGCTGTGCCTGCTGGAAACCGAGGAAAGGAGGCGGAAGAAACTGGAGGAGCTCAAGACGCTCGAGAATTCGCACTGCGATTACTACAAGATGAAGGCGAGAATGCAGGGCGAGATCGCGGGTTTGCTCAAGAGAATGGAAGCAACAAAGCAGCTTTTGGTGTGACTCTTGACAAATTTTCAATTGCTGTTGTGCTTTTAGATAACTTTATAGTGTTTTTGCTTCATTCCATTATATGTTTTTGCTAACTTTTTAAGGTTTTTTTGAGATTGTCCTATTGTTTCATTGTAGCCTATCCAATGGCATTTTCTTCTTTAAAATTGGTTCCAGAATGGCTTGCTCGGCTTTATGAACTCACCTCTCATACTATTTATTGTATTAACCATTTTTCTTCTTTACATACTATGTTTGTCTATAGTAAAAACCTCTGTTATTAAACAAGGAAAAATGATGTGTTTGGTCTTTTTTTATATTTAAGGTACATGTCGTGTTTATTTTTGGTTTCTCAGTTATTCTTAAATTTCCCGTTAGATTTGACCAACTTCTTGTTTATCCCTGCCACTTAGAATTTTTTATTCAAATATAAATGAATATATTAACGAAAAAGATTAAAATTGTCACTTCAATCAAAATATAGATATATGAATTATTGACGAATTGGGTATATACTCAGGGTATAACCAAAAAAAATAATTAAATATACTATTTCTTCGTAAATAAATTAATTTAGACTCAACTAGGCTCGAATTTGCCCTAACTCAATGCTTTATCTAGGTGTAATTTTGCTTTGAGGAATTTGTTCTGAGGCACTTTCAGCCAATCTCAAACATGGCAACCAAACAGCAAGAACCTAGCTTAGTGCTAGGAATAAGGTACTTGCATTTGAAAATGTTCTTTGAGGTGTTCCACTACAAATATTCTCATGAAATTGTCATTAATTATACATCTGCGTGGTTTAGTGACACGAAGTGACTCTTCTAAATGGGAGGTCATGAGTTCGAGTGTAATTATGAACAGATACTACATTGTAACAGACCAGACCACGAGTAAACTGACCAAGATGACTAAGTCATATCATACATATACAACCCATGAAAACATGTAAATATATATAGAAAGAGATAAAATATATATATGTATAGAAGGATCGGAGGATGTGATATGATCAGGCTGCAGGGAGGAGGGCAGTGAGGGCAACAGAGATGCCATAGAGAAGGATGAGCAAACCAGTGAAGTTGATGACTAGTCCTTCTTGGCTGTGGTTTGTGAGTCGCAAGAATATGAATTTCTCAGTCAAGCCTGTGAGTGCTGCAATGGTTGCCATGGAGAAGATGATGATCCCTAGCAGAGCATGCCATGGTGCAATCTTTGCCCTTGTTGAGCTCCTTGCCTTTGGGAACATGAAGGTCAAGAAGGACAAAACCCACTGCACATATATATGCCCACAATAAAACTTAAATTAGCTAGCTACTTGTAATTTGTCAAGTGTTTCTATTACACATCAATTGAAAGGTGTGTTCTGTCTTGCTTGTATCTGTAAATTTTTTATTACTAGCACATTGAAAATTAGGGAATGCACTATACACATTGTAGGCTAAGTCCAACGGGTTGTGCACAAGAAACTGTGGGGTTGTGCTAAGCTCATATGTTCACTTCTTACTAATAGCATTTTGTCTCAAAATGAGTGGGTGGAAAATCACTTTTGTACCTAAAGGTCACTCAACTGAATTAAGCGGAGCTTACCTAGTACACACTCTCAATAGTGGCTATACGTTTGTCTCATCACAAAAAAAAAAAAGTGGTTGATAGTTATCTGCCACTTTACTATTTTATTAATATATAAATTTTATTCCGTATACTAACTCTAAACTAAATACTACAAAAAATTAAATTAAAAATAACTTTAGTTATACTTCTTTAACGGGCTTGACACAAAAAATGATTATCTATAAAGTGGTCAATATGCAACGGACTTCACTCTCACTCAATCACTCGTCAATTTTTATTTATTTATTTATGTTATAATGTACTACTTATTAATTTCTTCATTGATTCCCCAAATTAAACATATTGTAGTATATTGGATATTGTATATTGTTTATTTGATCCTTTAATCCCGCCACTAATTTTCTCAACCAAACACATCATTTTCAATCCAATTCAATCTATCAAATATCAATTTTTAATTCAATTTTCTAATCCACTATATTCCCTATCTCCACTTTTAACGTACCAAGTGGTCTTTGGACTTGCTATGAATTAATAATACATTTATTTTAAAAAAACAAAGCAAATATTTTTAAAAATATATTATTTTTCTCTCCTTATTTTCTACGCCTAACATGACAATAGAACTTATATTCATTAGTCGCTTATAAATTGGGTAATTAAACCAGGAGTTTTTTTTTTTAAAAAATATTTATTAATTAATATAAAAAAAAACAAAAAAATTACATAAAAAAGTGAATATTCTGAGATAAATTTAAGATGGTAACATAGCTACAAAAAAAAAAAAAAAAAAAAAAAAGAGTAGTACCTAAATATAAAATTGTAAAATCAATATAGAATCATTTTCAAAGTTTTAGCGAGAGGAACGTAATTGTACTTTTAGTATTAGTGGATTACAAATCCAATTGAATGGGAGGCAAACAAATGACCAAGTCATGACGGTGTGGAGTGTGGACAAATGGCAAGGCTGTCAACATAAGATATTAAAATTGAAGCATCTAAATACAAAAATTATATTTCACCAGCACAGTCATTATTTTTAAGATTATGATAGAATCCACTATTAATTTTATAAAAACTTGCTATTGTTGTTCCTTAAGTAACAGAACTTACCATTATGTTATCAATATCTTGTGTAATAAATTTGACCAAGAAAATACTGATAAAAATCTAAGTCACGACTTAAATCATGCTCTATCACTCCACCACCCTGGAGTATGCTCCTACTATTTGGTGCAACATTTCAAACACAAAAAAATGATATATTGGAAGATAAAAGTAAAAATTCCCTTGCAACCAATAGCAGAATGGAAAGATGGAGTATGAATAGAAGTAGGTATATATTTACCTGGATACCAAATAAAGAGATTGTGGAAATCCCAATCCATGAATGCAAGGTATATACATGTGGAATTTTGGCCTCATGGTGAAACTTGAAGACTGCATAAACCCCCACAATCCCAAAAAGAAGAGCTATCAAGTGCAGAATCATGTGAACCACTTTCTGCCTTTTAGTTGATGATGGCACTGTCGCATATGCCATTATAGCTGACACCCAAACCAACAAAACACAACCTCAAATCCATTGCACACAAATTAAACCCTCAATGAATCCAACAAATTCTTATATATGGATATGACATACCTTGCCCAGACACCAAGATCAACCCAATCACCATAAGCAGAGGATGAACCTGCATATATATATATATATATATGTATGCAACAGTGAGACTATGCACTCATTATTTGAGCGACCAAGGAAACTCACACCCACTGTTCAAACGCAGGTACAGGTACTTGTGACATTAGACAGACAAAAAACTACAAGGAAATAAAACAGCCTAACTGACTGGCAACCCTGCCATTTTGACCACAAATGACTACAACAGGTCAATTAGCCTAGCTGACTGGCTCAAACTAAGCCAATTCAATAGACTGCTCCCTCAGGGAGTTGAATTTGTAACCCACGTTATCAAGTCATTACTCAAGGGTATGTATTAGGTGAATCATGTCTTGTGACTCTAACCGACAAAAGGATCACAAGGAAGTAAATTAGTATAGCTGATTGGCGCAAACTAGGCAATTAGGCAGCTCGTAGTCGAACTTGTAATCTAATGGCTGCCAAGTCAATTGTCTGATCAATTTGACTGGAATTAGCTGGATACTCATTATTTATATATATATATATATATATATTATGCTGAAAGCAGAGAAACTAACATTGAAAATCTTGGGTTTGTTGGGGGAGCGGAGCGCCACGCCTTCTCGGAAGTGAAGCAGCCATACGAGAACCATGGTGAATATGGCTACGAACAGCAAATGAGCAAGCAGAGTTGCAGGCAGCGCCGACCCGGCTTTGAAGCTGGAGCTGCTTTGCTTCGCCATGGCTACCGACACCCTAAACTCTTCTCAGCTCAGATATATAGCTAAGCCAGAGAGGAAGTGAAGTCTGAAGAGAGATAATTAAATACACACTTTTTTGGTTTCCAATTAATGGGTTCTTGAAATCGTCGCAAAAGGGCAAGACCAGACCAGAAATCTGTTTAATTTCTTGTGGCTGTCAGCAACCTGTCACAATGAATGTATGGTTATGAAGTATAAACCTGGAGATGCCAAATAACCGAACGGTAAACATAGTACTTAACTTTCTAGGCCCCAAAAAAAGTCCTACAACCTAGTCAAATTGGTCAGATCACTAGTATATAAATTTGACTCTTAATGAGAATGAACGACCTACTGGCCTTCTTGATTTAATCCCGTCATCTATGAACTTGCAGTTTTTTACAGATTAGGATTATAAGGCGATGTTTATCCAGACTGAGTACAGACCTTATTGTAGTGATTGTGAATTTCTCTTGACACCTGAAAAAAGAAAAAAAAAAAAAAGGAAAAGTAGAAGAAAGTACCTAGAAAACCTTGTAGGGTAGTGCACGGAGTGTTGTGTTGTGAGGCGGCCAAACCACTGAAACATTAACAGTTCAGAATAGCGAATATGTGACTGAGGCTATTGCCCTTACAGTTTGGCAGATGGCAATGATGGTTGTGGATATAAATAGGCTAAGTCCGAGAATATTGTCATACGCAACAACGCCATTGTTTGGCAACTTTCTTCACTTGCATGTGCAGGCATATACATCGTTTTCCGAAATTGTTTTTTTTTTGTTTGTTTTTTTTTGGGTGCAATTCAAGGATTACCACGTATATATTAAGGATATAATTAACCTATATGATAGATTATTATAGATGTTTCATGTATCATCTAAAAGCTAGCTAGCTAGGAAACAAATAATAATAAAAAAAAACATGACATTTCGTCTCAATTAGGTATGTACGTTCAATTAAGACTAAAATATATGATATTATAGTTTGGATAAAGTTACATAGATCAATTTTTATTTTTATTTTTTCGTCGTCAGAGTTAAGCCCATGGTGTAATTGCATCTTCAACATTACATTTTTTCGTGAACAAAAATTGAGATGGGAGAGAAGAAAAATTTAAAAAAAATTCTAATAAAACTTTTTTTTTTTTTTAGACAGTTATATGCGCCCAGCAAACACGAGCACGATTGTTATTTTTGTTGGATTTCTGTGGAACCCACACAAAACTTGTATCCGCACAATTTTATTTTATTTTATTTTTCTCTTTTCTCCCTCATCTTCCCTCAACTAAGCTTCTATCTCCTATAACTAATTAACTATGCACAGAAACTTTTTAAAAATGTTAATGTTTTTATTTTTATTATAAGCATCAACAGTAAGTTCTTGACTCTAAGTCTTATTTTTTGTCGTTGGCTTCTACCCCAAGTCTTAGCCCTTGACCCACGGTTACAACTCAAGGATAAGAGTATCAACACGTGCATCCGACCGTCCTCCATGCTGCGCAAGTTATAATTATCCTGACCCGCATGGACAGCTCAACTGATCATAAGAATAAAGTTTGGGAGGAAAGTAACAATAATTATCCGTACTTACTTAATGATGCGTTTTGTAATTACTTTCAGTGGTAAAGATTTGACCAAAGCTTAAGCGTGCATGGCTCTTTTGTTTGGCAAATAATGTACAAAATTGTGTAAATAATAGAGGAAGAACCCGCAAGGAACTACGTAACATCACTCGAATTGATCAGATCGTTAGTTTGATAACCACAAAATTCTGAGTTCATTTGAACTAGTCGTCAGTGGTCCTTTACAAATTTTACCAAAACGCACATTTAAATAGTAGTTACAAACTTCTTCTTAAATCAAAGCAACACTCAAAATAGTAGTTCCCCAATAATTTTCTGAAAGCAATAAAAAGAATACACATTTCCATGTCAATTAAGTCCATATTACTTAAATTTCTAGAAATGGGACCAACAAAACCTATTTAATTTGTGATCTTACACGTTACACCAATTACGGTGTACTACGTAAAAGTTTATGGAACGTCTGCTTTAATTTCCCTTTAAAATCACTCCAAAAACATATATATGAAGCTAGATGTCCATCAGTACTTTTACTAAAGGATTACCTTAACAAATGCAATTTGATAACATCTTAACTTTAAATTAGTTAAAATTAAATGTAACAATCAAATAATAATTTAAAAATTAATACATAAAGATAGCTTACTCGATCCCTAAACTACTCATTGTAGATTTGTTGACAGTCATTGTCAATGACTTTGGGGAAAAAATTAAATTTTTGCGTAAATATGAAGGTTGATATATATATCTTCCAATTATATCTAATTTTTTTTTTTTTTGGTTATATGCTTTATATGTTTTGTTTATAAGATGGAGTTGTAGCATAAGTTATCATGAAGGAAAATATTCTCAATTTCTCATCCTTATAAGTTTTGTTACGGTTATCAGTTACCGTACACTAATATCAATTATATCATTTCTTCTCATATTTAATTGCAATTATTAAATTTAAGTTAAGAACATAATATTTTTTTAGTACTAAGATCATAATATTTAATTAAAATGGATATTATATATGTTTTAATTAGCATAATATTTATATTCCTAAATTTATAAGTGTCATTTTATTTTTAGTCTTATTTTTCATAGCATCTCTTGTTGGTCATAGTATTATTGTGGTATAATCATTTTTTGTCCTCCGTAAATAAACATGTTTAATTAAATGACATTAAATACGGGGATATTTTGGTATTTATACAAAGTGGAATAACCCACTATATGTTTCTTCTTTTTTTTTCTTTCTTTTTTTTTTTTTAAGAAAAAAAAATCGCTAATTCATGGCTAGAGTCCTCTATCTTCTTCAATTGCAATCAGCGCTCCACAACAAAGCCTCCACAACCTGAGTCTCTGCAACAATAGAATGACACACATATAGATATAAGACCAAAAAATGAACATTTAGAACTGAATAGACTGAAATGCACTCATATTTAACGCCATTTAATTAGATTTGTTGATAAATGACCGAAAATGATCGTGTCACAATAGTACTATAAATAAAAAGATGTGTTTTGAAAAAAAAAAAAGAGTAAAGTGAAGGTATCATGCACCTATAAATCTAGGGGAAAAAAAGGATATTTACTCTTTTAGTTAAATATTTATGTATGCATGTCATGCAATCTATATTAAACAAAATGTTGTAAATAAAGATTGGTAATTATAAATTTATAATTAAAATGAAGTTAAACGTAGTTATTGGGGTATGTAACAATTTTGATTTAACAATTGACTATCGGAAGAGTGTAGAAATGTGTAATAATGACAGTCCATAATGAAGTTAAACTTAAAGGCCACACGTACAAATCAATCCGCGTTTGCGTGTCAAATGGAGTATTCCTCTCCTTGCGCCTTCGTCACGATATTGCTTAAATGCATAATCCAAATTAGTATTAGTATTATTCTCTAATCAATTAAAAGGAGCTTTCAGGATAACACAGGCCGGGGATGGACTTCCTGATGATTGATACAAATTATGAGATCTATGCAAATTTTAAGAGCCTAGGATAGCTAGTATTTCTTCGTTTTGAAAATATTTTGTTTTTGAAATTTTACTACTATACGCGACCAGGCCTTAACGTGCGGCAACACCATTAGATATACAAAAACGCACTAGTAGTGTTAGAAAATACACAATAAAGAAATATATGCACCAAAAAACGCACCATTAGATACGCATCACCACAAAATGTTCAGAAACGCACCATTAGGTGTGATGAGGTATGATGCGTTTTTTGGTCTGTGATGCGTTTTTGAAGTGCATTGGTACATTTCATTGTTGTGCGTTTCCTAACACAATTGGTGCGTTTTGCTTACCTAATGGTGCGGTCACATCGGCTGCACGTTAAGACTTGGTCGTACGGGAACTTGGCCATATATATATCATTTCTACTCTTTCACTTTTACTCATGATGTAGCAGTGAATAATTAGTTACCTTCATCTTGTGGTTCCTATGAAAAATGTCAATATCAAAATTTTATGAGAGGGAATGAAAATTGAGAGTAGAAATAGTATTTAATCTTCGACACTTATGACCTATATATTGTTATACTTTTCATAACGTATCACATCCCAATGGTTTATTACTCTAACACAAATGTCAAAGACCTTGTGGTCAAGTGACACCTGGTTTACACTCTCATATAGACGGGACGTTGACTGTAAATACATACTATATTGTAACACAGTCAGTAGTACTAAAAAAAAAAAAGTCCAATTCAACGTGGTGGTGACTGGTGAGTCTAAAGTGGAGGCAAATAAAATGAAGTATCATAGGTACCAATCAAATAAGTATTATGCAACTCCAACCCTCAATTTTGCTCTTAAATAAATATTTTAAAAAAAATTCTCTAATTTTTCATTTCTTTATAAATAAAAATTCCAAATTAGGAATTCATGTTAAATTGCTGTGTTTTTTAAAAATCCAAAAATTCTATATCAATAGAACGAGTAATGATGTATGCATGATGCAAGGTGTTGCGTAGGATCAAGGAGGTGTTGTAATTATCTTGTTAAGTGGGGCTGTTCCACAATTAGTTTTAGTTAGATGTCAATTTACAAAGGACCCCAAATAGCCAGGGAGATATAGTATATGATAAGCTTATACTAAATTCACCATTGATTGATTTGGTTGTGTCATTAATATGCTCATAAATATTGTTGTTGAGCCATTTGTACACACATGTCTAATCTAGTCTTTGCAGTCTAATGCTTGGCATTTTGCAAAACCGAATTTGACTTTATTAAAAAATTATGTCAAGAGATTGTTAGAATCTTCTTCACCTTGGGTTGTATATACACAAATAAATCCAAAAACAAATGAGGTGTTTGGAAATGGCTTATTAGTTAAAGTAGTTTGGTTTGTTTCATCAACTTTACATATTTAACTTTTAATTTTTTTCTATTTTCAAAAAAAAACTTTTAATCTTTTTTTTTTTGGGGGGAGTAAAATGGAGACTTTGATTTTTGAACTTTTTGTGAACAAAAATTAGAGAGTACAAGAAAAAAAAAGTGTAATTATGTGGTGACTGAGTAGATAGAGCATAATTTTCGAATCAACAGGTCAGGGTTCAATTCATGCCCAATGTGCACCTGCATCGTTAATCTTTTATTTTTGTCCTAATAATGTGTCTCACAAAAAATCAACAATTGCATCTTCTCACCTCTCTTTTCCACATAAGCTCAAAAGTCTTTAAATATTATTTAAAAAAAAAACATTCAAACATATTTCACCATTTGATAAATTACTTTATTCTTGAAAATAGTATTTTCATGAATGATCTATTCCTCTTGCAAGGGGGATCGGAATAAATATTTTGAGAGAACCTTGAAATTAGGTTATTTATGAGTTCTTAAAAATAATTTATAGTTGGTACCTAATTTATCATTATCTATGTTTGAATTTTTTTTTTTTTTTTGATAAAAGTGAAGAAAAAAAAAAGAAATTAAGTTCAATATATAAGAAGATATAAGTTATCACCAAATTATTATGTGACCATAAAAAAGTACATTTTAAATATACTAAAAGTATATCTTTTGTGTACTAAATGTACATTATACAAAATAATATATTTTTAGTATTCAAATTATGTATTTTTTCTGAATATAAGGTACAATTTTAATATACTAAAAGTACATTATTTGTATACTAAATTTATATATTTGATAATATACAAAATAATGTAATTTTAATACTCAAATAATATACTTTTTATTTATAATCTACACAGTTATATGGACCATAATCTGCAAAATAATACTCCAGTGATTCTGTGAAGTCTCAAGAAACCTATTATCTCTATCTATCAATTTTTTAAAAAATGCAAGAAGCCCAATCCAACACAATACAAACTGGGCCTAAACTCAAAAAGAAAAACCTCTTTGTCAATTACTCATCAGAGGCTAGTTCACGGCTCGAACCCACTCTCATCATTCATGTGGAAGTGTAAATTGAGACATCAGGTGCCACTAGACCACAAGTCCTGAAGAATGACCAAAATCGATAAAGATTAATTGGTTAGTTAAGTTTTTCCGGTGAAATTTGACCGCCAATTTAGCCGGAATGACCAAAATCGATAAAGATGGAATAATCAAGGTATTAAATTAACAATTTTAAAAATCGTGGATTACAATTAACATGAGTCCAATAATCATTGGATCAAAATGACAATTTTAGTCTAAACTTTGATAGATTTTGGATTTTTTTTTATGTATCCCACAAATGGTCTAAAAGTTTGCCTGTAATCCAGTTACCAACTTTTTTTAAAGAGAAAATTAAGAAAAAATGTTCAGTGATATTTCTGTAATTACAAGACGAAATATCATAAAGTATTTGATAGTATGGATAACTGATAGAATTTACGAGGAAAATTTGCAAAACAAAAGATTCTGTTTGTTATGGGAATAGTTTTGTGACTTCCCTCTTCAATTCATTGATTGACTATTAAGATTTTGTAGGCTAGAGTTTTGAGGATCAAAGTTTCTTAATCAAGACGGTTAAATTGTGGCGCAAACAGTTGTCATCTCAATTGCAGGCAAGGTGTTTGTAAAATGGCCGCTGTGTTAGCTGAAAAAGCGGCTGCTTTCCGTGGGCGGTGTATCTACGATGTTTTCTTGAGCTTCAGAGGCGAAGACACTCGAAGAACTTTTACCGATCAGCTTTACAAGGCATTGGTGGATGCCGGGCTGCGTACATTTAGGGATGACAATGAGATTGAGAGGGGAGAAAATATTCAGTCGGAATTGCTTAAAGGGATCCATAGAGCGAAGAGCTCAATCATTGTTTTATCTGAAAACTATGCTACTTCTTCCTGGTGCTTGGATGAACTGGTGGTGATTATGGAGAATCGGAGGAGTGGGCACGCTGTTTTGCCTGTTTTCTACCAGGTTGATCCATCCCATGTTGGAAAGCAAATGGGGAGCTTTGCAAAAGCTTTTGCACAACAGAGATGCGGTTTGTAGCTCAAAACTGTGAGGATGGTGAAGAGTGGGCTCAGAAGATCAAAGGCTGGAGGTGTGCACTCAAAGAAGTTTCACAAATTGGGGGGATGACTGTTCAAAATCATACAGAATGGTACTGTTGTTTCTCTATTTTCCATCTGAGTTTGACTTTAAGCTTTTTGAGTTCAAATTTGGTTGTGGTTGATCAATTTCCATCCATCTTCTAGATCCTATAATCACTAGATTTTTATTGAGTCACTAGGAAAACTGCGTGCAGGGTTAAATTCCAGTTTGTTACCCTTGCTAGCAAAGGACCAAGGAGGTAAACCTAAACCAATTGAGGTTGTCCATAGCTGACCTTCTCAAACTAAGAAGGCCTATAGGCTTCTCCTTCTAGGAGTAGAATTTGTAACCTCCTGATTACTATGTCAACCTGGCCAACTTGACAGGGTCTCCCTATAATAACTAGATTTGAATTTTTTTATTTATTTTTTTTTTTTGAGTACCTAGATTTGAAAATATGGTTGACAGGAAATAACAAAATGTGAGTTTGATTATCTTTGTAGTTCTCATACTAGCCAGGAAGAATATAGAGATAAAGGGAATTGATCCATGACCCCTCCCCCCCAAAAATTTAAAAAAATAAATAAATAAATAAATTAAACACTTATAACAGTGTAACATGATAAGATTTCTCACACTTGACAAGATTTTAAATAAGCTATGAAACAATGCCCTGGATTTCAAGTTTCGGTTTAGTGGTCAAGGCTCTAGCTGTAAGCTCAGAGGTGTGATGTAACTATTGTTTCCTCCAATCCCTAATGACCTAACTTTCCTATCAGTTTTGATTATAAAGAATTCTAATTTTTATGATTTCAGGAATGAATCAAAATTTATTCAAAAAATCCTTAAAGTGATTACAGATAAAGTGAATAGAACTGTTCACAGCATTGCCCTTACCTGGTCGGAATCATTAATCGTTCTGATTATATCAATTTGTGGGTACAAGATGGATCGAATGATGTTGACATACTTGTGATGTGTGGAATGGGGGGATTGGGAAGACAACCATTGCCAGATTTGTGTATATTACCAACTGTGATAAGTTTGAAGGAAGTAGCTTCGTGGCAAATGTTGGAGAAGTTTCAAAGAAACAGAATGGTATGGTTATGCTGCAGAGAAATCTTCTTTCTGACATTTTTAAGAGGAAAGAAGAACAAATATCCAGCGTTGATGAAGGGATAAGGAGAATCAGAGCTGCCATAGGTAGTAAAAAAATCCTCCTAGTACTAGACGATGTGGATCAACCAGAGCAGTTAAAGGATTTATTTGGAATAAGAGATTGGTTTTATCCAGGGAGTAAAATCATTGTGACTACAAGGAACGAACGTTTATTAAGTCATGAGACTTGTAAGGTATACAAAGTTGAAAGTATGCTTGAATGTGAATCTCTTGAGCTCTTTTGTTGGCATACATTTGGTCAAGCTCACCCTATGGATGAATACCTAGATTATTCAATGAAGGTGGTGGAACGATGTGATGGACTGCCATTGGCTCTTGAAATTTTGGGATCTTCTCTTGCGGGAAAGATCTTGATGTGTGGAAAAGTACTATTAAAAAATTGGAAGCCATTCCTAATAATAGAATCCTTGATAAACTGAGACTAAGTTATGACTCTTTACAAGATGATGATGATAGAAATATATTCCTTCATCTTGCCTGCTTTTTTGTTGGAAAAGATAGAGATTTTGCAGTTGCAGTACTAGATAGCTGTGACCTTCATGGGGAATTGGGGTCCAAAATCTTATCGAGAGAAATCTGTTGGTGATTTATGAGCATAATAACAAACTTAGCATGCATCAATTGGTTCAAGATATGGGAAGGGAAATTGTTCGTCAACAATCACCAAAAGAGCCTGGAAAGCGCAGTCATGTTGGCATCCTAAGGATTCATTTAATGTGTTAACAGAGAAACCGTAAGGAGAACATTCTTCAATCTCTGTTTTTTTCTTTTAAATGTATGCCCAGTCTATCTTCAACAATCTAATATGTTTTCTTTTTAAGGGCACTGAAAGGGTTGAAGGAATCAAACTTGAAATGCAAATGCTCGAGGCAAATGAACTAGCCAAAGAAACCATCAATATGAATTATGGCAAAAAACGCAAACTTGCAGAGTTTCTAGGGAAATCTGAAGGACATTTGTCAAAGAAAAGTCAGTATGGCTTCTTTTGGCATTCAAGGGATTGTGCAGAAGCTTCAAATGCGCTAATCTTCACAAGTGATGCTTTTTTAAAAATGCAAAGATTAAAATTTCTTCAAGTCAACTCTGCTAAATTCATTGGAAGCTATGAACAGTTTCCTAAGAGATTGAGATGGTTGTGTTGGCGTGGACTGGAGTTGGAATCAATACCAAGTGAATTTCCACTGGAAAGCCTTATTGCACTGGATTTGCGCTACAACAGCTTCAAACAAGTTTGGAAAGGATCCAGGGTATGACATATGCCTCTGAAACATTACCTTTTTTGGGTTAGACCACGAGGTGTCCTGAGCAGACCCTAACTGTAGGAGGCACCTTTAAGCCCATACCATACTCAGACTAATCCCCGTTTGCACCGGACCGACCCAACTAAGGGGTAAAGTGCTGGCCAGATTGGTTTTTCCATACAAGAGGGTGTCCGAACTCCCGACCTCTCTTAAGGGACATGAGTGCGCGGCCACTCACGCCAACCAAGCTGGTTCTCTGAAACATTACTTTAAGTACTTGACAACTTCATTAAGTGACATCTTACTATGTTTTCTTTTCTTTCTTTGATGCCTTAGTTTCTCAGATTTCTAAAGATTCTGAATCTCAGCCACTCCTATAAGCTTACCAGAACACCAAATTTTTTGGGAGTCCCCAGTCTTGAAAAGCTTATACTTAAATACTCTACAAGTTTAACCGAGATTCATGAAACAATCGGATGCCTGGAAGGACTTGTTCTTTTGAATGTGAAAGGCTGCAAAAATTTGAGAAGGCTTCCTGAGAGCATGTGCTTGCTAAAATGTCTTGAAACTCTTGTTATTTCTGGTTGCTCTAATCTTGACTGGCCAACCAACTTAGAAAAAATTGATTCGCTGAAAGTGCTGCATGCAGATGGAATTGCAATGAATCAAGTTGTATCTAGGTCGGGAGTCCATCCATGGCACTCACCATATTCATTTTTATGGTCCTTAGTTGGAAAGCGGAACATATGTCCTAAAATTTCTCACATTGATTTGCCCCGTTCTTTAGTGCATTTGAGTCTTGCAAAATGCAATCTATCTGATGATAAGTTTCCAATTGCTTTCAGTAACCTCTCCATGCTGGAAAGCTTGGACCTGAGCAATAATCTAGTTTGCAGTCTACCAGAAAGCATCAAATGCCTTAGAGGGCTGCGAAATCTTAAGTTTACCTCGTGCCCCAGGCTCAAGTCACTCATCGGGTTGCCTCATATATCAAAAAGGTTGAATGCAGATGATTGTATGTCATTGGAAAAAATATCTTATCAAGCAGAACTTGAAGAAGGTTTTCGCATGTTCTGTCGAGGCTGTAAGATATTAGCTGAAATAGAAGGCTATTTCAAACTGGAACCTCTAGAAAATGTCAATACTGATATATGTGGCATTTTAGGGTTGCCAAATTTGGCAACTATTAGAAATATTATGGTCAAGATAAGATCCAGATACTTGGCTAAATTGCCATGTTTAGAACTTTCTCCTCAGGTGTACTTTCCACTTTTCTGTGTACCTACAACTCTATATTTCTAGTGTATCTGCTTTCTAATTATGTTATGTCTGTATGACTCTTATCTTTTTCAGATATTATATCAACCAGGCATCTTCACGACTTTTCTTCCTGGTGATTGCATTCCTAGCTGGTTCAACTCTAAGTTCACCTTTACCAGTCCGCAATCTTCTTTTACGTTGCCTGCAATTGAAAACTACAGGATCCAAGGTTTGAGTTTCTGTCTGGTGTATTTGTGCTCAGATGATAAAGAAGCTGAATTTACTGTCATTGGTCCATCCATTCAAATTGATGACCAGACCAAGCTCGTTAGTTGGCGGCTGCAGCCACCGTATTTTGGAATTCCAAATGGTAGGGAAGGTATGATGTGTTTAAGTCATTGGAATTTGGGGAGTCAGTTGCAAAGTGGAGATTTCTTGATGGTTCTCGCGCAAGTAGTTGGACCGCTAAGATTCAAGGAGCTGGGGATCAAAATTTGGTACGTCGAGGAGCAGCAAGTGAATACCGAAGAATCAAGCTTTGAAACTGTATCAAAACATGCTAATCCATGTGGTGATGTTGTTCCTGTGGAGATTCCAGGTCAGCCCAGATATTTTCTCTGGCTTGAAAGTATGAGACTAAAGAAGCCAATGTAAGACAGACCCTTTCCTCACTGTTGAGTTTCTGGGAAATCCTAAATGGCTCACCAAGAATACTTGTTACTACCATTTCCACTTTAAGAAAATTGGTACACTTCAAAATGTGGCATAGATTTGATCTGCTGAGTTGAGAACACCATAACATGATTGATGAATTCCTCCACTTCAATGCCATGCACTCATCTCACCTCTCTTTTCCACATAAGCTCAAAAGCCTTTAATTTAAAATTTTTATTTAAAAAAAAAAAAAAAAAACCTTCAAACATATTTCATCCTTTGATAAATTACTTTATTCTTGAAAATAGTATTTTCATGAATGGTCTATTTCTCTTGCAAGATAGGTCGGAATAAATATTTTGTGAGAACCTTGAAATTATGTTATTTATAAGTTCTTAAGAATAATTTATATTTGGTACTACCTAATTTATCATTATCTATGTTTGAAATTCTTTTTGTTCAAAGTGAAGAAAAAACAAATTAAGTTCAATATATAAGAGGATATAAGTTATCGGCAAATTATTACGTGACCATAATAAAGTACATTTTAAATATACTAAAATATATTTTTTTGTATACTGATTGTACATTATACAAAATAATATACTTTTAATATTCAAATTATATATTTTTCCTGAATATAAGGTACATTTTTAATTCTGTACTAAATTTATATTATTTGATAGTATACAAATTAATGTAATATTAATATTTAAATAATATACTTTTTTATTTATGATCTACATAGATATATGGACCATGGTCCACACAATAATACTTCCATGAAACCAAATACGAAGTAATAATATCAAGAAACCTATTATCTCTATCAAGAGTTGTTATGCCGTGGACCCAGGTCTACCTTGCAAGGTGGACCTGGGTCTACATTCACATACACTATACTCTACATTCACAGTTTGTAAACTTCACATTCACACATTACGTGATTATATGTTTAGTAACTATATTACCACTGTTATGCATTCATACATTCAAAACTCTATATTCACAGGTCCTATACTCAACATTCACAACTTGAGAACTCCACATTCACACATTACAGGGCTACAAGTTGCTAGAACTTCTTAACTCTATTACAGATTCATACATGCATAACTCTACATTCACGATTTCTATACTCCATATTCACAATTTGAAACCTCCACATTCACACATTTATGGGCAACTCTACATTCACACAATCATAAATATACATTCACGATTTCTATACTCTACATTCACACTTTAAAACCTCTACATTTATACATTTTTGGACAACTCTATATTCAGCAATATGTTTACTAATTTTTTAAAAAAAAAAAAAAAACAAAAAACAAAAAACGACGTAGTTTTGGGGTGGACCTGGGTCCACAGCATAATTTGCCCTCTATCAATCAATTTTTTTAAAATGCAAGAAGCCCAATCCAAGACAATACAAACTGGGCCTATACTAAAAAATCCTGGCAAATTATGCTATGGACCCGGATTCACCTTGCAAGGTGGGCTCGAGTCTATGTTATAATTGTAGAACTCTATGTTTACAATTTGAAAATTATATGTTCACAATTTTAGAACTCAATATACAAAATTACATTACCTAATATTCACAATTTTTAAACTCTATATTCACAATTTTGTTATATAGATTCAAAAATTATGTTATACCGCTGAACATAGAGTTATGAAATTGTGAACGTGGAGTTATGAAATTGTGAACATGGACACGGGTACACCTTGCAAGGTGGACCCAGGTCCATGGCATAACAATTGAAAAATCTTAATATTGCATTACTATGTTCCAATCTTTTTTGTCAATTATTATTCAGTCAATTAAAATTGTGAATATAGAGTTCAAAAATTATAAATATTGAGTAATATAATTTTGTATATTCAGATATAAAATTATGAATATAAAATTTTAAAATTATAAACATGGACCTGAATCCACATTACAAGGTGGACCCCGATCCATAGCATAATTTGTCATTATGGTTCACATTGTAAGGTGAATTACAAATATAAAATTCATTGAAGATTCATTTTTAATATATTGAATGCTCATTTTTTGAAGGTTCATTTTCAATTATTTTGCTTAAAAATGAACTTTTAATACATTAAAATAAAGATTCAATATTCTAAACATTCAGTATGACTTTTAAAGGGCGTTTGGTTCAAGTTATATAAGATAACTAATGTTATATTTGCTTGGGAATATAAAATTCTCAATGTAATTTTCCTTGGTTCAAGTTATGTAATTTTCCCTGAGAATATAACCTCCACATGAAGTTTTTAGCTATTGGAAGGGAATGTGAGATACACATCAATTTCTTAGGTAATCTCACATTCCCTTATCTTATTACTAATATTGAGCTTTTGGCATTTAATCAATTTATCTTATTTCCTTTGTCTTATTTACATACTTCAGTTTTAAACCAAACACATGAATGTAACATTCATCTAACATTCCCTAAGGTAATCAAATATTCCGTGAACTAAACACCCCCTTACGGTGGTCCTTAAATCATTGAGTCGAGCCCCGAAAAGCTTTTCCTTTATTTCCAGAATACGGTCAAGATTTTATTAGTCTAACTTTGATAGATTTTGGATTTTTTTAAAAGTATCCCATAAATGGTCTAAAAGTAGATATGACTATGATTCAGTTCGAACCTGACAATTCAAACCGAACAATGCACTGTGCTAATTGAACTAGAATTGAAACCGCCCGTATAGTTCCAATTCTGGTTCTTAACTGGAACCTTTCCGGTTAAGGTTCTTACGATTCTGGAACCAGACGGTTCCGATTCCAGAACCGTAAAAAATAAAAAAATAAAAAGTTTTTAAAGTAGACCACACCACTACTGGCGCAAAGGGCAAGTCCTTTGCGCCAGTCAAAGACTCAAGTGAGTCTTAAACTAAGTAATCTCCGACACTTTATGTAATTTTTACTAGCAGTTCATATTGCAGAATGTCAGAATGCAATAGAATGGTCATTTTTCAAAAAATATTTAACACTCTTCTCCAGGCTTCAACTCTCACTCTTCTATCTTTTACTTTTACTCTATAAATTAGTGAGTTCAACAAATTAAGCACCTCTCAGTATCTCACTCTCTCATTCTCTCAATACACTCTTGCCTACAACTGCAATTCTCAGTATCTCTACACTCTACAGACTACATTTCTACTTCTACCAAGTTCTACAATTGTGGCGAAGGTAAGAGTTCTACTTCGACTATTAAGATTCTGTAGGCTAGAGTTTTGAGGATCGAAGTTTCTAAATCAAGAAGGTAAAATTGTGGCGAAAACAGTTGTTATCTCAATTGCAGGCAAGGTGTTTGTAAAATGGCCGCTGTGTTAGCTGAAAAAGCAGCTGCTTTCCGTGGGCGGTGTATCTACGATGTTTTCTTAAGCTTCAGAGGCGAAGACACTCGAAGAACTTTTACCGATCAGCTTTACAAGGCGCTGGTGGATGCCGGGCTGCGTACATTTAGGGATGACAATGAGATTGAGAGGGGAGAAAATATCCAGTCGGAATTGCTTAAAGGGATCCATAGAGCGAAGAGCTCAATCATTGTTTTATCTGAAAACTATGCTACTTCTTCCTGGTGCTTGGATGAACTGGTGGTGATTATGGAGAATCGGAGGAGTGGGCACGCTGTTTTGCCTGTTTTCTACCAGGTTGATCCATCCCATGTTGGAAAGCAAATGGGGAGCTTTGCAAAAGCTTTTGCACAACATGAGATGCGGTTTGTAGCTCAAAACTGTGAAGATGGTGAAGAGTGGGCTCAGAAGATCAAAGGCTGGAGGTGTGCACTCAAAGAAGTTTCACAAATTGGGGGGATGACTGTTCAAAATCATACAGAATGGTACTTTTGTTTCTCTATTTTCCATCTGAGTTTGACTTTAAGCTTTTTGAGTTCAAATTTGGTTGTGGTTGATCAATTTCCATCCATCTTCTAGATCCTATAATCACTAGATTTTTTATTGAGTCACTAGGAAAACTGCGTGCACGGGTTAAATTCCAGTTTGTTACCCTTGCTAGCAAAGGACCAAAGGGAGGTAAACCTAAACCAATTGAGGTTGTCCATAGCTGACCTTCTCAAACTAAGAAGGCCTATAGGCTTCTCCTTCTAGGAGTAGAATTTGTAACCTCCTGATTACTATGTCAACCTGGCCAACTTGACAGGGGTCTCCCTATAATAACTAGATTTGAATTTTTTTATTTTTATTATTATTTTTTTTTGAGTACCTAGATTTGAAAATATGGTTGACAGGAAATAACAAAATGTGAGTTTGATTATCTTTGTAGTTCTCATACTAGCCAGGAAGAATATAGAGATAAAGGGAATTGATCCATGACCCCCTCCCCCCCAAAAATTTAAAAAAATAAATAAATAAATAAATTAAACACTTATAACAGTGTAACATGATAAGATTTCTCACACTTGACAAGATTTTAAATAAGCTATGAAACAATGCCCTGGATTTCAAGTTTCGGTTTAGTGGTCAAGGCTCTAGCTGTAAGCTCAGAGGTGTGATGTAACTATTGTTTCCTCCAATCCCTAATGACCTAACTTTCCTATCAGTTTTGATTATAAAGAATTCTAATTTTTATGATTTCAGGAATGAATCAAAATTTATTCAAAAAATCCTTAAAGTGATTACAGATAAAGTGAATAGAACTGTTCACAGCATTGCCCCTTACCTGGTCGGAATCATTAATCGTTCTGATTATATCAATTTGTGGGTACAAGATGGATCGAATGATGTTGACATACTTGTGATGTGTGGAATGGGGGGGATTGGGAAGACAACCATTGCCAGATTTGTGTATATTACCAACTGTGATAAGTTTGAAGGAAGTAGCTTCGTGGCAAATGTTGGAGAAGTTTCAAAGAAACAGAATGGTATGGTTATGCTGCAGAGAAATCTTCTTTCTGACATTTTTAAGAGGAAAGAAGAACAAATATCCAGCGTTGATGAAGGGATAAGGAGAATCAGAGCTGCCATAGGTAGTAAAAAAATCCTCCTAGTACTAGACGATGTGGATCAACCAGAGCAGTTAAAGGATTTATTTGGAATAAGAGATTGGTTTTATCCAGGGAGTAAAATCATTGTGACTACAAGGAACGAACGTTTATTAAGTCATGAGACTTGTAAGGTATACAAAGTTGAAAGTATGCTTGAATGTGAATCTCTTGAGCTCTTTTGTTGGCATACATTTGGTCAAGCTCACCCTATGGATGAATACCTAGATTATTCAATGAAGGTGGTGGAACGATGTGATGGACTGCCATTGGCTCTTGAAATTTTGGGATCTTCTCTTGCGGGGAAAGATCTTGATGTGTGGAAAAGTACTATTAAAAAATTGGAAGCCATTCCTAATAATAGAATCCTTGATAAACTGAGACTAAGTTATGACTCTTTACAAGATGATGATGATAGAAATATATTCCTTCATCTTGCCTGCTTTTTTGTTGGAAAAGATAGAGATTTTGCAGTTGCAGTACTAGATAGCTGTGACCTTCATGGGGGAATTGGGGTCCAAAATCTTATCGAGAGAAATCTGTTGGTGATTTATGAGCATAATAACAAACTTAGCATGCATCAATTGGTTCAAGATATGGGAAGGGAAATTGTTCGTCAACAATCACCAAAAGAGCCTGGAAAGCGCAGTCATGTTTGGCATCCTAAGGATTCATTTAATGTGTTAACAGAGAAAACCGTAAGGAGAACATTCTTCAATCTCTGTTTTTTTCTTTTAAATGTATGCCCAGTCTATCTTCAACAATCTAATATGTTTTCTTTTTAAGGGCACTGAAAGGGTTGAAGGAATCAAACTTGAAATGCAAATGCTCGAGGCAAATGAATCAGCCAAAGAAACCATCAATATGAATTATGGCAAAAAAGGCAAACTTGCAGAGTTTCTAGGGAAATCTGAAGGACATTTGTCAAAGAAAAGTCAGTATGGCTTCTTTTGGCATTCAAGGGATTGTGCAGAAGCTTCAAATGCGCTAATCTTCACAAGTGATGCTTTTTTAAAAATGCAAAGGTTAAAATTTCTTCAACTCAACTCTGCTAAATTAATTGGAAGCTATGAACAGTTTCCTAAAAGATTGAGATGGTTGTGTTGGCGTGGACTGGAGTTGGAATCAATACCAAATGATTTTCCACTGGAAAGCCTTATTGCACTGGATCTGCGTTACAACAGCTTCAAACAAGTTTGGAAAGGATCCAGGGTATAACATATGCCTCTGAAACATTACCTTAAGTACTTGGCAACTTCATTAAGTGACATCTTACTATGTTTTCTTTTCTTGCTTTGATGCCTTAGGTTCTCAGATTTCTAAAGATTCTGAATCTCAGCCACTCCTATAAGCTTACCAGAACACCAAATTTTTTGGGAGTCCCCAGTCTTGAAAAGCTGATACTTAAATACTCTACAAGTTTAACCGAGATTCATGAAACAATCGGATGCCTGGAAGGACTTGTTCTTTTGAATGTGAAAGGCTGCAAACATTTGAGAAGGCTTCCTGAGAGCATGTGCTCGCTAAATTGTCTTGAAACTCTTGTTGTTTCTGGTTGCTCTAATCTTGACTGGCCAACCAACTTAGAAAAAATTGATTCGCTGAAAGTGCTGCATGCAGATGGAATTGCAATGAATCAAGTTGTATCTAGGTCGGGAGTCCATCCATGGCACTCACCATATTCATTTTTGTGGTCCTTAGTTGGAAAGCGGAACATATGTCCTAAAATTTCTCACATTGATTTGCCCCGTTCTTTAGTGCATTTGAGTCTTGCAAAATGCAATCTATCTGATGATAAGTTTCCAATTGCTTTCAGTAACCTCTCCATGCTAGAGAGCTTGGACCTTAGCAATAATCTAGTTTGCAGTCTACCAGAAAGCATTAGATGCCTTAGAAGGCTGCAAGATCTTAACTTTACCTCGTGCCCCAGGCTCAAGTCACTCATAGGGTTGCCTCATATATCAAAAATGTTGGGTGTAGAGGATTGTATGTCATTGGAAAAAATATCTTACCAAGCAGAACTGGCAGAAGGTTTGCGCATGGTTTGTCGACGCTGTAAGATATTAGCTGAAATAGAAGGCCATTTCAAACTGGAACCTCTAGAAAATGTCAATACTGATATATGTGGCATTTTAGGGTTGTCAAATTTGGCAACTATTAGAAATATTATGGTCAAGATGAGATCCAGATACTTCTTTGAATTGCCATGTTTGAAACTTTCTCCTCAGGTGTACTTTCCACCCTTTTCTTGTTTCTGTGTACCTACAACTCTATATTTCTAGTGTATCTGCTTTCTAATTATGCTATGTCTGTATGACTCTTTATCTTTTTCAGATATTATATCAACCGGGCATCTTCACGACTTTTCTTCCTGGTGATTGCATTCCTAGCTGGTTCAACTCTGAGTTCACCTTTACCAGTCCCCAATCTTCTTTTACGTTGCCTACAATTGACAACTACAGGATCCAAGGTTTGAGTTTCTGTCTGGTGTATTTGTGCTCAGATGATAAAGAAGCTGCCTTAACTTACACTGATCCATCCATTCATATTAATGACAAGACAAACCTCCTTGGTTGGTGGCTGCAGCCACCGTATTTTGGAATTCCAAATGGTAGGGAAGGTATGATGTGGTTAAGTCATTGGAATTTTGGGAATTGGTTACAAAGTGGAGATGTCTTGATAATTATAGCGCGAATATTTAAACCGCTAAGATTCAAGGAGCTGGGGATCAAAATTTGGTACGTCGAGGAGCATGCAGCAAGTGAATACAGAAGAATCAAGCTTTGAAACTGTATCAAAACATGCTAATCCATGTGGTGATGTTGTTCCTATGGAGATTCCAGGTCAGCCCAGATTTTCTCTCTGGCTAGAAAGTATGAGACTAAAGAAGCCAAAGCAAGACAAATCCTTTCCTCACTGTTGAGTTTCTGGGTAATCCTAAATGGCTCACCAAGAATACTTGTTTCTACCATTTCCACTGTAAGCAAATTTGTACACTTCAAAATGTGGCATAGATTTATGAGTTGAGAACACCATGACATAGATTGATGAATTCCTCCACTTCAATGCCAAGCACTCAGAAGATCAGCCAAGCTGCCAAGGTACGGGTTAACTTGCACCACTAAATCATTTTGGCAATCCTTTAAAAAATATAACAGTCTTGGTAATTGTGTCATGGGTAGGAAATTCTGGAAATGAGTCAAAAATGTGTTTTATTTTATGACAGTATTTCTTTTTTGCAATTTGATTCTTAACTTCCTAGGGATGGTTGTGTATGCATAGTCCATAACTTTTGGAATCCTTTTATGGCCATAAGGGTTGGTGAATATACTCCTTGGACTCTTAAGCTGTACTCCTTACTTTTACTCCATGATGCGGCAAGAGATAATAAGTTATATTCATCACGTGGGTCCCTAGAAAAATATCAAAATTTGTGGAGCATTGACAAGACATCTTGCTTAATGTGGCCATAAAAGAGAGGGATATTAGCTTTTATGGTTCTTCAATCTCTTTTTTTTTTTTCTTCTATATATTGCATTGATATTTGCATTTTATCAGATGAGATTAATCTAGTTTAGTCTTGATCAGTTCCATTCGGGGCATTTCCTGCCTATGGAATCCATTGTATGATGCCTTCAGGGAACTCTAGTACTCTTTTTTATCTACAAAAAAGTATGCATCTACTACTTGAAGGTGCGATCGGTATGAAATCTGTCTTGGGACCCTAGTCAACAAAGGACTACAATGAGTTAAACTAATCTAGATTATTCATATTAGTTGGATCAAACTAATAAAGTCAATAGACAACTCTTTTAGGAACTCTAGTACTAATACAAATACTTTCAATCCTTATACCATGGACCAAGGTTCACAGTGTACTGTGGATCCTAGTCCATGTGCATGTCTTTTATGTTGTGGGTTTTTTTGTTTTGTGTTATTAGTAGTCGTGTCTTATGTTATGAATTTGTGTTTCGTGTTGTGAAATTTTGTGCTTATGAATACAAATTTTGTACTTATATCAGATTTGAAAAATAGGTAAATATATAACATGTGTATGTGTCTTGTATTGTGAATTTTTATGTCTTGTTTTATGAAATTTTGTACCTTACAAATATGAATTCTATACCTTGTCGTATTGATTCAGGTCGATGATGTTATGAGAACCATGTTCCATGATATAAATTGCCAAATACTTTGGGATGGGCTAAGTTACCTTTTGCAAGCGCTTTTGGTCCAAAATGAATTGCGCCAAGGAGTAGTGTAATATTAGTATTATATTATCCCCTTCATTATGAGTTTGGGCCATTGTAAGCTCCAAAGTAGAATTAGGCCAGCAATGGTTTTACACAATTTCTACTCTACAATTATTGAAATCTCACATAAAATTGCAAAAATTTGATGCAGAATCATATAATGTTAATTGGATGAAAATTCAATTATAATGACTTATGGTAGCTAGTAGTCCATTCACATGAGCCAACGAACAGAAGATAAGGATGATATGTACATTTTTGACTTATTGTTAATATATAGTAACTTCTATATATTGACTGTGAGTCATAGTAGTATCGATCAATTCACACAACTTCTGATATATAAATCCTGCTTTGCCAATTATAATTTCTATATATTGATAGTACATATGCTGAATAGTTATTCTCCTCAAAATTACCCTTACATCATTAAACTCTCGTTAATATATATTAAATGCTACCATAATTATATTTAATTATTTATCACTAAAATTCTTGCCCACAACAGGTGAAATTTCCTTGTTGGCCCCACATCCCGGCCTGATAAAATAGTTGAGTAAATCACAGTGACTCAGCGATCATTAGGTGGTAGGACCAGTGCCTAATATTATGTATTTATTTTTGCACAGCCTAGAAAAAACTATTGTGTGTGTGTATAACTTAAATTGTGTTTAAAACAAAGTATAAATATTTTTGGCAAATCTATTATAGAAGCACAAGTAGGAGGTGATGGGAGATTCTTCCCTCTTTCACTAAACTCCAACTTAACAATAATAAATAATCCATATTATCTCCAAATTACATTATATTGTGATTGCAACGGGTGATGTTAACTTGTGTGGTACCACTTTAATCACCCAACCAAAGAGAAAAGAATTGAAGAATAGAAATTCCAATTTTCTAAGTATAGATAATGAACAAGTTAGAGAGTGTGGTGATGATGGGGTGAGGGATGTGAAATGAGTAAGTTGATGCAGCTATGAAGAAAGAGAGTGATGGAAGATAATGGCTTAGCTGACATCCACCAAGCAAGGGGGTGGGGGTGGGGGGTATGTGATGATTAATTTGCATTCCTAATCAACAAATTTAAACCCCCAAAAAATATTTAAAATATTTTTTTTAAATTAAATAATTATAAGTAATGATGCCACAACATCATAAATCATGATTTTTATAGGGCAGATGGGGGGACTGTGGGATAGATCAGAACAAAGAGAGACCATAATGGGAAGGACATCATATCATGAGAAAATGTTTTTTTTTAATCCTTAAAAAAAACTGGGAAGTCTAAAAAGCTAAGCAGAGTTGATTGCCTAAACTATGGAGGTCATGTTTATCATGATGTATCATGTGTGTCACTCTCCTTTTACAGAAATAAAATGTGAATCCATGTATGGGCAATATTTTACCCAAAATAAATAAATAAAATTTTTTTACCACATGAATATATATATATATATATATATATATATATATATATATATATATATATATATATATATATATATATATATATATATATATATATATATATATATATATATATATATATCAAGTTATCAACAATTCAAAATACTCGAAGGTACACTCTAGTATATAACTATATACCCATAGCACACTTTCGAGTAACGAATGCGGGTTTTCTCGTAACTTAAAATATTATCAACATTATTGTCAGTAGTACGAAGTAATGTTGTAGTACGAAGTACAATAAATATATAATTCATGGTTATATCAAATACTACTGCACCAGTATTTTTAACTTAAAACCCTAATAATATATTTCTTTTTAATGAAAGACTGTTAATAAATGGTATAATTTCTATATTAAAAAAGTAACCACAAACGGCAAGGTAATAATGCATTAATTAACCACCTCCCTCCACCAATAATTAACCAAACAATGGAAAACTTTAAACCAACAAAAAAAAATAAAAATTAAAGTGTAATGATTAATAATTAACAAGATAAATAGTGGATGGCTAGAAATGATATGATGAATTAGGAATAATGTAAGCAAAGACCTAATGATGCACCTTCCTATCTAAACCCACAAACAACAAAAAGCTTTGGTCCCCCTTGACAGCCATATTCAATTCTTTGAATTGCATATATGCCAAACTTTGGAGCTGCAACCTCTCATGATGGATTTGACATGGTCTCATCCCTTTTGTATAACTCCTTCCTTATTTTGGCTCCATCATATTTAAAGCAACTTGCAAGCAACCCTTACATCTTAAAAGCCACCCAACTTTTGCACATAAAAAACCATAGTCATACTTCCTACATTTTGTATCATATATTCCTCCTATATACCTTCAACAAATATACTTCAACCATTCATTTACGGAAAAACTCGCAATCACTACCCGACTGTTATAGATTCAACCCCATGACCTAGCTAGCTAGTGCACGTGATTGGCTCTAATATTAAACTGAAGTATGTGTTCTGTATTGACTAAAAGTCTAAGATGGTAGTTAAACTGAACATTTATATTTATATATTATATGCTCAAAAATTATTGCAAAGGATCTTTAGGCTAGAATATTTAATTTCTTCTCCATGCATGTATTCCTCTATGTACTATTCCTTGAGAATTTTTCAATTAAGGGTGTGTTTGGTAACCTGGAAAATGTTTTCTATGTGTTTCGGTGTTTGGCAACGTCCGAAAAATGTGGTCAACAGAAAACATAAAATTAGTTCATTTTTTCAAAAAATGACTTACATAATTTTTTTTTTCCGAAAGTCATTTTCCGAAATGGCCAAATTGGTCGTTTCGCATGTTCTTGGCCAAAATGAACCAAACACACCAAGACATTTTTTCATAACACAACCAAACACTGTAAAGGAAAATGTTTTCCGAAAAATGACTCATTTTCCAGAAAACATTTTCCGGAAGTCATTTTCCTACTTTTCAAACTGACCCTAATTGTGTATAGATTAAGAAGTGTAATGTTGGATATATACTAAGTGAACTATTATAAAATTATAATAAAGAGGAACAAATGAAAATTAGGCATATATGCAATGGTCAAGGAAAAATAAAATAAAAGAACCCCCAAAAAAAAACCCTCAAATGGTTGGGGCAATAAATGTGGTCGTAAATGAGAATCTTGCAATAAAGTGTAAAGCAAAATATTGGAGGGTGGGAAATTTTCAAATGCCTCCAATTCAAGCTGTACAACATGAAGAGAGTATGAGACATGATTGATAAAGCCAAAACATAATTTTCCTCAATATTACACACATGTATTTTCTATGGTATTTATTGATAATGATGTCGATAATATTATGTACAGTTAGGTTGAATGGTGACTCAACTGAACACATAGGCTAGACTTTTACTTACTGTACACAAGGAACCTCCTCACTTTGAGATGTTGCGCCCGCACTGTCGCTAGTGAGACTTAATCCTTGGTCTTTGCTCCCAAACTTCATCTTTGTGACCAGTTGATCGAGCTGCTCAAGTGGGCTACCAATCAACTTACTAACTACTCCAAACGGTTGTGTTTCTTTTTTTTTACCTTATTTTAAACTACCTGTGTTGATTGACCCCAAAAAGAGAATCACATTTTTTTTTCTTTCCTTTACTAAAATCAAATCATAACAAAAATAACATCTCAAGTACACTAAACATTTAAATGTTAATTAATGACACTAACCAAAGCTTTATAAAAGGTAATTTGGGAGCATCAAAGTACAAATTTCTACTAACTTTGATGGCATACATTGATTATCAAAAGGAAAAGAGATTAGACTTGAAATTAATTGTGGAAAATTGGAAATCAATTTAAAAACCTAATCACATAAAGGATTAGATAAAATTCCATTCCCACTAACTTTGATGGGGATGATGATAAAGGTCCCCCTTTATATTTATATATATATATATATATATATATATATATATATATATATATATATATATATATATATATATATAACATTTTTGAGGTTGACATGTCGCATGAAATTAATAATTCAAAGTGTACAGACGTCAGCATTAGCGTGAAAATCAGTTTGTTTAATTGTGTTTGGGTATTTCTATGAAATAAATGTTTCTGTTCCTATCTGATACACATAATGAGTCCAATATTGATATGACTGTCCACAACTGGATCGAGAGAGAGAGTTTGAGAGAATCTGATAAATAAAAAAAAGATACAGTAGCCCTCAATTTCCTTTTCGTGAAAGCCAAGTTGCCTTTTGGCATTACAACTTTAAATAAAATAAATTAAAAAAAAAATAAAAACAAAAACTTACAAGTATTCGTAACTATTAACTGCAGAAATGATCTATTAACCTTCTTGATTTGAGTCTATTTGCTATGGACAATATAGATTGGTTTATCTCGTTGTGATCCTTTGCTGGTTAAGATCACTAAGAGGGCTTCATACGGAGCGCGCCATTAAAGTTTATCTATTTGAGTTGAGACAAATAGAGTTTGGAAGGCTTTTGAATAACATTTGTCCCATATTAGAAAATGTACTTGGTTTGCACTAGTATATATACTATTATACTTTTTGAAAATTTTAAATTGTATAACATAGATGTTCTCTTTTGTTCAAAGTGTATCTAATTAATCGACATAAGAGTTTTTTTTATCTGCTCAAAATATTGGAGTGCCAAGACCATGGGCATTATATGTAATCTTTAGTTTAATTGGTCCAATAGACACATGTTTGCTTCAATATAGAAACTAAACCATTGACTTAGTCTTCCATCTTAGTCATTAAGTCAAGAAATTATTGATAAAAATTTCCCTCTGCCAAATTTTCTCTTCTAATATTATAAAGTAGGTAAGCAGGAAAATATATTTTTAAAAAAATTGTGCATCTATTTGTGCCAATTAGGAATAAGATATCTTGAGCACAACTTCTAGCCTGGTTAATTAGTTGGATAGTTGGTTTGATAACCACAATGTTCCAAGTTCGGTTCGACTCCTTGTTGGAGTTGTTTAACCTTCTCAGTTTAAGTTAGTCAGTTATGTGCAATCTAAGCATCTAAGCTAGTTTACCACCTTGTGGTCCTTTTTGTCAGATAGGTTACAAGCGGACTTCACCCAAGGCGCACCGGCACATAAGCCCTAAAATATTATATCGATTTTCTATTAACAACTGAAGAATCAAAACTATCAAAACTACAAATTCATGAAAAAAAAAATGAAACAAGACCCTCATCTTGTAAAAAAAATTAGAATTGAAGGTCGATACTGCTTACGTTAACAATTGATGATAAACTAATCTTTGTGTTTCATATGTATAAATACATGGAAAATCTTTTTTTTTTCAAGATGCATATATATACACTCAATTGAATGTTATAACTTATAAGCATGTTAGGTGATATTTTTAATTTAAAAAAATGTAATCTATCTAGTGAAGTTGTTTGAAAAATATTGGGCATATATCACCTATGTAACGGCTCTCCGGCCATATATAATGAAAGAAGTTTTGACATGCCCCGGCCAAGACATTATTTATGTATAATGTCAAAAATTTTGACATATAGTCTTGAACAATGGTTAGGTTCACTTTGAAAGAAAAATAAAATAAAATCACAAGAGTTCATGTGGTGGGGTCCGGGACAGGGTGAATCAATGAATTATGAAAGAAGAAAACATTGGCTTTAGGTGCAACATATGACCAAAAAATGTTGGTACTAGGAACAAGCAAAGAGTTAATGGAGTTGTTGCACATTGAGGCTAACCTCCAACAACTATAAAATAATAAGTTCATGTCTCTGCCCTCTTTTTGCACTAGTACTTTCGGTGGGATCTTTTCATTATTATTTCTTCAATTTTTAGTTTCTTTTATATATATATATATATATATATATATATATAAGGTAAACAAATCGAGCAAATATGTTAAATAAATTTAAATCAAACAGCACTAACAAAGATTAGCCCCGTACAAAAAAAAATGCAACCTATATAGTGGTGGGCTATCAAAAAGACACAAAATTGGATGACTATGGTATTACTTTTATAAATTTGAACCTCAAATTTAAGGATCTTTCACATTTTTAGAAGACGGGTGTATAAGGTAAATAGTGCAGGTGATGTGTCTTAAATGCTTCACTTGTCCCCAAATATATATATTTTTTTGGGTCATTGGTAGGATTCAAATTATCTACTACTCTATAACGGTTAGCAAAACAAAATTTATAAACTTATTTTGAGTTGGTTGGCCGATTGAGTTGTTCTCTAAAAATGTAAATTTACTTTTATGTAAATTTAATTAGTCAAACAAGATTAACCTCAACATAATTACTCTCTAATAACTTTCAATTAAAGGTGAAAACAATATATTAGACAAATAAGAAATTCAATCAAATCCACCCTTATCTCCTTATGTGGGCAATCGAACAACCTCGTAAAGTTTTCGACTACATGTCTGTTTAAGAACCCTTTAAAAATTAATTTTAAATTAAATAACAGGCAAAAGGAAAAATAAAATCAAAACAAAACAAAACATAAGTCTTATTTCAATTGATTGAAAGAGAAATAATGGGCTTGTTGAGGACGTGGCAATATATATCTGGTCAACACGTCAGCCAACATTTATCCATTGCCACCCTGCAACAATTATTGGGAGGATTCAGCCACAAAATAAGGTTTAACATTATCTTCACTTTTAAAACGATAATATTAAAATAAATAAATATTATTTTCATTAAAATTAATTCTTAATGTCCACTCATTAAGGTGATTTTTTTTCCATCCGTCCATTACTAATGAGTTGATCCATCTTATATATAATTCGTACAATAATTATGATATATACATTAAGGAGTAATTGTTAATGAGCATAATTTTAATAAATATCAATAAATAATTTTAATACAAGATGTAGCATGAGTCGTAAATATTTTAGAAAAAATTATTAATTCATATAAAAAAAAGTACTGTAATTCTTAGTCTTGACAACTCAAAATCTCAAGCACAGCTTTGAAGAAGATGATTAATAATGTTTGAATTTCTCTTGTGGTATGTTGCATAGAGCTTGGAGGGTCGGGTCCAATATTATGACATTTAAATGTGTCACTGATTACTATGCGAGTATAAGAAAATAAGGTTGTACAAACACATGCGCTACTAGCTATAACTTTTGGTATAGTGATAAACTCTTAATATGACAATATTAATTGGTATTAAAGCATATCAAGAGTTCAAGAATTCTATTAAAAGCATGTTGTGCAGTTGAAATTGACATGTGCTAGGGGGGCTGTTCAAGAATTCCTTCTCCGCTTCAATGGCGACCGGCGACCTTTCATCTGTAATTTTGTATGATCTGTCACCGATAACTTTGTTGTTGAAAATAGCACTAAAGTATATCTAGAGGGTTGTCGGAACCCTAGTGACCTGGTACCACCACAGGTCACTAACGGATTTTTGGGTTTCTTTGTATCAAAATACAATGGTGATGGATTAATTGAAACTTTAAAATGTTTAGGAGCTTAATTGAGGTAAAGTTCGAGAGCCTATTTGATATTTTTTCTGAAAAAAAAAATAGTCACAATTTTTTAATTTCTTCTTCCAACCCAATTAAGACACATGGCAGAAGTGGAGTCCACTTATCATTTTTTTTAACTGAACCCTGTAACCAATCAAGTCCTGACTAGATGTCAGATTGTCTGATAGTTCTAGCCGTTAAAGCGGGCCCCAATAAGCGAGACATGGGCCCGACTCTACTGGGCTGCAAAGGTTTAACTATCTATACACAAATTAATTATTGTTTGTACCATTAACTCTCCAACGGCCAACCGTTTCATCTTTGACCTTTCTATCATACGCCGGATACCAATTACCTGCTCCTTCACTCTCTGACTCTCAACTGACATAATTATTTTATTTTTGTTTTAAACTTCAATTTCCAATATATTTAATTAAGTTTTTAAAATGAAGGTTAAACATTAATATTAAATTAGCAGTATCAAGAATCACAACTTTCATTTTAAAAGTGTTTAAAATATTAATCAAAATTTAATAATATTGATCATGAAAGAACTAGTAATATTTTTTTTTCTATACTTCTTTAATATGATGATATACTATTAATAGTAGAGGACGATTCGCTTTTCTTTTTAATTTCGTTTAATTAATGATAGACAATAATTAACTAAAATATTGCCTTTTATTTTCAACCTCAAAATCATATGCAAGAATATTGGTCCAATAAATTCCTTGGACATTTATACCCTCACCCGTAACGACAGCATCAATTTCAAAGGTTGGATTCCATTGATTGTGGCATTAATAATCTCAACCCTTTTTTTTCTCATAGTTGGGATGAATCCAATTTATGCGTTGAAAATTGGTGGAGGTCACGTGCACCGTATCCAACAAGGCAACAATGCGCACCTCGGGATCTCACTCCCGGCGCATCTTAGCCCACTTCCTCCTGCATTGCTCTAACATGCGCCCCTCACCCTTTAACTCCTTTCCCATGCAGCTTCTCGTTTTCCCATACCAAAAAAGCGCCACCTATTTTCGCCCACTCCTTGCATCTTTTAGACTCCTTTTGAGGATCCACGAAAATATTAATCGAAAATATTTTTTTTTAACCGTAAAAATATTAAATACAAAACTTGAGAGAAATAAATCAACGACTCTGCCAAGGATCTTGTAGTCCAGTGGCATCAAACACTTCTCTTTATACGGGAGGTGGTGGGTTCGAGCCTCAGTGGAGGCAATACTGGTTTTGCATTGTAATAGAGTCGGATCCCTTTATAGATATGAGAAGATTCACGATTTTGCTTTTGAGTACCTCTAAATTGTTTTTAATTTGTGTTGGTTATGTGAGAATTCATAGCAAAATTGTTATCCATGTGGAGGATTGAATGGGCGAATCCCAAGTTAATTTCTCCTGATATATAAATCTCACATTGTGATTTTAATCGGTAAAAGATCACAAAAGGATAAATCATTATAGGTTATTCATAATTGATCGGTCTAAATAATGAGGATTAATATACCACTCCTAAGAGTTAAATTTAAAATATTTTGATTACCAAACTAAATGTCTAACCAATTTAGTTGTTGTTGCCCCAATTAATCTTTTCTCTGATCTTCAAAGTCATGTGCAACTTTACACCACAGTATTTATTAATTTATTTTGGTATAATAATCAATTACAACATAACCTTTTTTTTTTTTTGAAGAATAATTACAACATAACCTATGCCTTAAGGATTAATCTGAAGCTGCCCAGGCCACAGAGAAGATTTGTCCCACTTCTCGACTCACAAGTCAACAGCGCGTGATTTAGTGGGGTCCATCGTTTTAGAAAAAATAACATTATAAAAATAATATCTATAATAGATTAATAATTCAAATTACAAAATACGGAATAATATTACACTTATTCATAGAGCCGCAGCAAAACAAATTTTACTTAATATAAAGTATTATTTGCCCTCTAATATAAATTATTCTTAATTTGATAGTTAATTGATCAAAATATATACTTCTACATAATTATACCTTAATTAAGTTACCCAAATTTACAAATACATAAAAATTATAAAATCATGAACAAAATTTTATCAGTAAATAACACCTTTATATATATATATATATATATATATATATATATATATATATATATATATATATATATAAAATTCTTTATATAATAATGCTCGTGTGTGTATCATATTAGATTATATCATATCAGTTACAATCCACACCAATATATATGAATCAACACCAAGTTCTCAAAATTCTTATGGCAAATTTGGGTACATAATATTTAAATATAGGGTTAATCAACACTAAGTTTCTGTAAGATTGTTTCGAGGATGCGATGTGATGATCCGATTGAGTTCATGGAGCCCCCATGGAGGTGGTGGGACATCTTGAGACTGATAAAGTGAAGATGACGTTGAGTCAAAGTCTCAATAGAGCTAGGCGTTAGGCTTGCTTGGGTATTCCTTCCTCGATTTTTCACCAAAAAAATGATTATATCTTTCCCTCTTGATTTTACATCTTACATTCATCCAATCACGTGATAGTACTTAAAATGTTTTTTTAAATGTATGTGATTAAAAATTAAATTTATTTTTAACGCATAATGAGGCTAGTTAATTCACATGTAAATATGTAATCGATAAATCTAAAAAGTTTTATTATCATATCATGATTTGAATTAAGAAGTAAAATATAATTATACTATATGTCTAATTTTGCTAGTCATGTTTATTATTTATTGGTCAAATTATTTTTTGTTCTTCCTTTAGTTTTTAAATTTAACCTTTTTATGTTTAGTAGTGCTTTTGATATGATTTTTAAATATATAAATTTTATATACTATTCTTAAACTAAATATTACAAAAATAAAATAAAATAAAATACATTGAGACAAATATCTTTAATCGGACTAAACACATAAAATAAGATAGATAAGCCAAAGACCTTGTGGTCAAGTGGCATCCGGTGTCCCAATTAATACTCCCACATGGATGATGGGAGTGGGTGGAGTCAATTGTTGGCTCGTTGTGCTTCAGTAGGTTGAGAAAGTAGCTATCAACAGATACTACACTGTAACAGTGGTACCAAAAAAAAAATAGATAAAGCAAATATAAGGAATGTTTTATTTAAAATGCATATTCAAAACTGGTTTTCCTTTCTTGTAAACCGTTAATAGAATAAGGGAAAAAAAAAAAAAAAAAAAAGCATTTTTCATATTTTAACGATGTTCTATACGGACGTTAATAGACCGCTCTTTATGCGTAGGATATTAACACTCAATACTGTGTTAGATTATAATTGCTATTTGGGAGTTGCGAATTTACTTTGTTAAGCGCTTTCTCACTTTTTGACCAAATTAACCCCTTATTAACGCCGTCAACGTCGCAGAAATGCCCCTTAAATTTCTCCTTGGTCCAAGTCAAAGGATGGGCCCGCGCGGGCGGTTTAACGGCTACACTAATGACGGGGAAAGATTCTGGTCGAATTGCCGCGTGTCGTTTTTGTACTCCATGTTATGGATCAACAATATCGTGATCAAATTTTTTATTAATTTGTGAATAAATATTTTATATCACCCGTTTGGAAAATAATCTCAATGAATATACATTTTATTTAAATTATCATTTTAAATTACTAAGAATCAAGAGTATGGAATTTTAAGGAATGTAACTGAAATTAAATGTTATATTACTTTAAAAATCTCACAATTTAAAAAACGAATAACATGTATAACTAAATGTAAATATTAATTTGATTCATGTGATATGATACTCAAATTTTATTTCCAATATCTAAAATATCCATATGATATTTCTAAAACTTGATTTTCGAACCAAATAACAATTCGAAGATGTTAGGTTACATTTAAAATGACCTATAAGGACATAAGTATATTGTCTTATTTACTTAACTGTTAGAGTATTTTTACAATTTATTGTTATTGTTGTGTTATTATTAATTATTTTTGTAGTATTAGTAATGTTATAATTATAAAAATATACAACATAGTTAACAATATTGCTAACTATCATGTAGTATGATGACATCCCGATTAACAACCTTAATATGTGGCCATAGGTTCGAACTCTAATAGTGGGACTTAGATTCTTTATTCACCATAACAGAAGTTAAAATTCGATGGTGAAACTTAGATTCTTTATTCAACATAACGGTTACTTATGATATTAAAAATGTACCAAAAACTAAGGAGGTGTTTGGTTGGATGGAAAATGTTTTCCTTGAATTTGAGGAAAACGAGATTTTACTTTGGTTGAGTGAAAAACATTTTTTTCAAGAACGAGGAAAACATTTGTTGCCACCCCTTGGTATTTTGTTTTTTATGGAAAATGTTTTCGATGAAAAACAAAGAGTACAATTATGTCCTCACCAACTTTTTAATTACCATTATTATTATTATTGTTATTATTGTGTAGGGATATAATTATTTTTATAATCATTAATCCTTACAATTCAAATTCAACCAAACAATGAAATTTATATTCCCAGTAATATTTTTCCACCAACCAAACAATATAATATATTTTCCATGAAATCCAATCAATTTCCCTTCAAATATTTTCCGGCAAACAAAACGAGTTTTAATAGTTATTGGTTCAACATAGCGGTTACTGCTAAGATGCGCCGTCCCACGCATAGTTGAGTAGGTCTCCAGTCTCCAGTCTCCACATATGTGTTCCATTAATTGCCCTTCAGTCGTTGGTCGTGTCAGTGTGACCCCACCAAAGGACTCAAGGACTAGGAGTACTGCTTCTTGGGACAAATCAGTAGTTTCGCAAGATATATAGGGGTAGTTACGGGATTAAAAACACCAAGGACAAAATGCGGACGGCGCCTGGGGCGGCTATCCGATTATGAAACACACCACCGCCTAATTATAAATATCGGAGTATTAATACTTTCAGTTTCATGATTTAAAATATCAAATTATTAATTATTAAAATATTCCTTTTTATTCAAAAATTAAATATTCCTTTTTGTCAAAACATTTTTGTCACTTTATCTTTTAGGATTAGATTTTAGAGAAATTATATATGGAATATTTTTTTAAAATAGCATGACTAATATTTATTTCTTATCAACTATTTCTCGGTCGAGTCCGCTGCACATGATCTGATTTTATTAGTATGATTTATCGTTATTGTGCAGTTTGCAAGCTATTACACAGGAGCAATATTTTCCTAGTGCATACTATCAAGTAGTGGTTGCGAGTTTTCTTCATCATCCAAAAAATATAAATTGTTATCGAGTTTAAATATTAAATCACAAAAGTAAATGCAATACATTAAAATGATACAAATTGGATAAAACTTTAGTCAATGGTGATATTATATGCAAAGTGAATGTTTGATCTTCCATTTATGAAGAAGAAGATCATGCATGTATTGAGTACATATTTTGACAATTGGACGTAGAAGATGTTCTCCACGAATTACATTGCCATATATTACGTTATAAAATTTCACACAATATAAAACTACTTTGAGTAATCAGATATAATTTCGGGATAAACAATGCTTCATACTCTATTTTTATTTATTTATTTATTGTTTAATGTGGGACGAAATCATGGATTAAAGAATAATTTAAAAAAAAAAAAAGAAAAAAGGAAGTTTTTATCAAATAATAATTATTATTGTTTTTTTTTTGGCCCTAATGATTCATCTTTTTTTCCATTTTAAAATGGAAATTGATCTTTGATTAAGTGTTTAGCCCCACTACTTTTGACTATTGTTGAGTGTTAATGCCTCTTTTGGACTTAACTTTGCGTTTGTGATAATCTTAGCACTACTTTACCCTTCATTGAAGACACCAAGATTTGAATATGATTCTCTTCCCATCCATACAAATTTCCAAAAACTTCAAAGAGGAATAAAGTGCCATAAATTAGTTTTTTTGAGTGGCGAACAAAATTTGGAATTACTATTTGATGTTGAGCATTGAGTAAAATTAACTCATGAGTCATGACTCATGTGTAATTGTCTGCGAATCACATATGACCTTGTACAACTGACCTGATTTAGAGATAAATTTTAATTTTTAATAATAAATCACCTTTTTCACTATGGACAAGAGGCAAATTTGGTAAATTGTGATTTTAAAGAAATATTTTTATGAAACTTATACTTTATGAATTATTGTTATTGCTACACTAAATCTATGAAATCTTGGTTATCATATTGATGCATGTTCATTGGTTTAGTGATAAAGAAACAAAGAGAAATAACTTATAATTATCATCTTGCATTAGCAAAATAGTTGTTGATGAGTATGTAATGTTTATTACAAGTTGGACAAAACTTTAATTAGATTAAAGTACTTTTCATATGGTTACAAATGAATGTTTTCAAGTCTCCGTGATGATATTCCATGTGCCCTTGTATGTCTTGTTCCCAAGAGACAAATACTACTAGTAAGCAACTTAATTAGAGTACAAAATTTAATCGAAAGTGTCACGAAAGAGGTGATCAATTGAGTAGAACGTAATTCGCGTATTTGAATGTCATGAGTTTCATTCTTACTTATCTGATCTTATGAGGTCTTCTAGTGTGATTTACTTTTTCTGTGCGATTTGCATGCTATTACACAGAAACGAGATTTATCCCGTGCACACCCTCAAAGTATAGAAATTAAAGTTCTATTAAAGATTGTCGTGATACAAAATTACACAATACATTAATGTTAGATAAAGTAGTTTTTAATATTTTGTTTGGACACTAAAATTTTATTCATGTAAAGAACTAAAGAATGACAAATTAAAGGGATATGGCATGCTTCATATTTTAGAGTATATATACCATTGTTTTTGTTTCTTATAGATGAAAATATTCTCAATTTAGTTCATAGTTTTTTTTTAAAAAAAAAAAATTGTAATTTGATGTAATAGCCATTCATCATAAGTTATAATGTAAAAAGCTATTGTAAACATACATAAATGAAACTACAAAAAAAAAAAAAAATCATAATAACACTTGAATATTGTAATACTTGTTAACTAATATAATATAACGGAATCTCTTAGATGATACTAACCGATACTTTAGAAATTCTAATAATAAATATCCCTCATCGCTCCTACACTGAAGATTGATGGATTAAATAAATCGCAGGAAATACTTGTATACTAGTACACACAATAAGGCCAAATTCATACCTTTCGACCTTGCATCTGCAACTACTAACAGTGCAAAACTTATAACTTATTTTAAATTAGTTGACCAGTTGAATTGTCACTCGGGCTTATTTCCTAACGAGACTTGATTAAAGTTATTTATAATTTAATTTGGAGTAAATTACCAAAATGGTCCTTCGACTATGTTGATTTCACATTTTTGGTCTTAGTCATTTTGACTTGGCTAATTACATCCTTCGACTATCAGGTTTATAACCATTTTGGTCCTCCGACGACTTAGACGGCAATTTTTTAGTGATATTATTGGAAATTTAATATGAATTCGCCATTTTCTTTTGGGCTCTCTAGTGCCCTCTCCTCTTGATCTCTAGTAAACTTTCAATAATATCCCTAAAAAATTATCGTCTAAGTCACCGGAGGACCAAAATGGTTAAAAATTTGATAGTTGAAGGACGTTATTAGCCAAGTCAAAATGACTAGGACCAAAAAGGTGAAATCAATATAGTCAAGGGACCATTTTGGTAATTTACTCTTTAATTTTTTATAATATTAACTTTAAAATTAATATGTAAAATCTATGTATTTAGAAACAATATTAAAAGTATTATTAAACACATAAAAAAAAAACAAAATTAAAAATTATAAAAAAATGCTAATGGAAATAGGTAAAGAAAAAAGAGTTAATTTGACAAATGAATACTAAGTATGAAAGATAAAATGAGACATAACTAGAGAGAGAGAGTATTAAATTTCAAGATCATGATGAAAAGTTTTTAAGGGACAAATAATATCAACATTAAAGTGATATATATATTCAAAATATGAATCAGTTATGGAACCATCGACATAATATTTGAATTTAAATAGCAATAAATAAATAAATTTCAAAAACGTTTATATCAAATGAAATATTGAACAATAAAATATTTTTTTAAAAAAATACTATTCACTCCTATATATATCACTACATTTTACAGCTAAGACATATATTCGAATTCAAGAATGTTCTTAGTTTTGTCATAAATTTTGAGGATGTGCACTCCAAAAATTCATAAATAAATCAATAGTCATGAATTTTAAAGAAAACAAGCGAAAAAAAAAAAAGAAAAAGAAAAAGAAAGAAGAAGCATGCAATATAGTACTAAATTTTAATAACAAAATTGTCAAAATTTTAAGCCAAATTCATCACCGAACTGGATTATGAATCTAATTTAGGGATCAAATAATTCAATATTTCAATTTAATATTTTGATTTGATTAGTCAATTATCAAAATCTTTATATTCCAATAATATGTCAATTAAAAAAAAATCAACTATACATTTATGACCGATCATTTGCAACCATTAAGCTTTCATACGTTTATTTATTTAAAAAAAATAGAAAAGACAATTGAATATATATATATATATATATATATATATATATATATATATATATATATATATATATCAAATTTTGTGTAGTTAAAAATGTATAATAAGAAAAATGTAGTAAAAGTATAGAATATAAAACAATATAAATAATTAACATATCATGAACACAATATTTAAAATTGAAAAGAAATTTATGTATAGCAAACGTTTAAAGTAATTCAAGTCATATTAAACTTACTGGACTGAATTAAAATTGACAATAATTTCAGTAACATTTAAAATTTTGTCATTAAATTATCAATTTTTTTTAATTTTAAAAATCTTATAACAAATTATCAATTAAAAATGTTATTATAACAAATAAAAATAATTTTTTTTATTTTAAAAATCTTATAAATATTATCAGAGAATAAATATTAATATTGATTTTAAAAGAGAGAGAGAGAAAAAATTGATATAGATTATGTGTTGTGTTTGGCAAATTTTTCCCTTAAATTTGAAGTGCATTATAAAAGGAAAATAGTTCCTCTAATTTTACTATAATTCACTTGTAACATTATCTATAACTTTGAATATAAAAAATCATCGAGTGAATAGAACATAATTCTCGTACCTTAATGGTTGAATATATTCTAATGAATATTCTCGACCTCTCGAGTAGTCGTTGCAGATTCTTTCACAAAAAAAAAATTTTGTTTATGTGATCTTGAGCTATTAAAAAATTTGTATATAATTTCTTTTTTTAAAAAGAAAAAGAAAATTGGTGTTATTTTTTGTTTTTATTTTTATTTTTATTTTTTGTATTTTGAAACTGAAAATTTGGAAATGTTCTGAAAACAGCTCACATCCCTGAGTATCAGCGCACCAAATAAAATGGCCACCCTTTTTCTCCCTCTCACAATAGCCACCACCTCTCTTTCAGTTTTTCTTCTACAATACGATTCTATCTGTGCTTGTAAGAACCAATCCCTTCACTCTTCACCTCCATAACTGATCAAAAGAACCCAAAAAAATGGTGATTTTTCATCTGAGAATTTTTTTGTTGTGCTCTGTTGCTTTACTGGTCTCTGGGTTTTCAAGAAATCTGCCCATCGTTTCCTTTGACGAAGGCTACACTCATCTCTTTGGAGATTCTAATCTTAGAGTTCTCGAAGATGGAAAGTCTGTTCATCTTTCTCTAGACCAAAGAACAGGTTTTTATAACTATTTTTTTTTAAAAATTTGTTTGGAGCTTTTAATATGGTCTGTATGATGATATCGTTTTAATTCTGTGTTTTTTGGGTAAAAATAGGTTCTGGGTTTCTGTCTCATGACCTTTACAGTTATGGGTTCTTCAGCGCCTCCATTAAACTACCTTCGGATTACACGGCCGGTGTGGTGGTGGCGTTTTATGTAAGTGTTTTGTTGGGATTTTTTTTTTTGGGCAACAATAAAAATCATTTTTTTTTCCTGTTTGGGTATTCGGGTTCTTGATTTTCCGGCATCAGAGACTCCATGAGAGTGTGTGAGTCTGTGATCACTCTCTTCATGCCCAGTTTCAATTTCTTGAAACTGATTTTATTCATATACATATTACAGAACTTTAAAATAATAATAATAATAAATTTCTATCATAGGTTATGAAAATTACTGTTTTTTATAATTTTTTAATTTTAATGATAAAAAGTTTTGTTTTTTCTTAGTTTGTTCATTTTTGTTTTGTTCCTTGATGTCTGATAGCAAGGGAATCTCAGATGTTTTGATCCTCTGTGCAGTTTCCCTGTTTCCTGAGCTGCTTTTTTTTAATCAATTAAATTACACAGGAGAAATTGTGGAAGTATAAGAGGGGTTTCACTATGGGGTGTGTTAAAAATCTGCAAATCTGTTGGATTGAGTGTTTTTAATCCTCTTTTGTTTGTGTTCTTTTTATAATCATCTTACAGATGTCGAACGCCGAGATGTTCCAAAAGAACCATGATGAGATTGACTTTGAGTTCTTGGGGAACATTAGAGGCAAAGACTGGAGGATTCAGACTAATATTTATGGCAATGGAAGCACCAGCCGGGGCAGGGAGGAGCGATATGGCTTGTGGTTTGATCCCTCTGAGGATTTCCATCAATACGGTATCCTCTGGACCGAGGATATGATCGTGTAAGATAACTCAATTGCTTCCTTAAACTGCTATGTGGTGTGTGCTGAATTTTTAGCCAAATACTAAGAAACAGTTTTCTTGCTTATCTGATATTGTGGGCTAGTTTTATAGCTGATATTGTGATTTGTGAACTATTTGTTTCTTTTTTTTTTTATGCTTTTTAAGGTGGTGGTTCTTTGTTGTGATCGAAACGTGTTTCCTTATTAAGGTGGTTGGGATACTTGCTTGATGTAATTGCAATAAAATCAGTAATTTTGCTTTGCTGCATGCTATCTATCCATGGGATTTTTGGTTAGGGTATGAAAAAAGGGCGATTTTTCCTCCCTTTTTGAGGGTGGGTGGGTGGTGTGAATTATATGGGGTGGAAAGAAAGTTGCCAACAAGAAATACCAGCAGGCTACTGCTCTTTAATGCCTCGGTTCTTTAGACTGTGTCTCGGGTTTTTGCCTGTTCAAACATCCTCGGAACCTCAAAAAAGTCGTTTGCTGCAATGATAACATTAAAGAACACAACTGCAATCTAGAGAAATTGTGAATTTTAATAAGCTATGTTATTAGTCTTGTAATTTATTCGAGTTAGAGGTTTAAGGTTTAACTTAAGGTTGTTTCTTTGCTTGTATTCTTCTGTATGCTGACATGAACTTATGTTGTTTGGCAACCTAGTCTTTGATTCTCCTATGTTTGTTCTTGCAGCTTTTATGTAGATAATGTCCCGATACGAGAAATCAAGAGGACAGAAGCCATGGGAGGAGACTTCCCTTCGAAGCCGATGTCTTTGTATGCCACAATATGGGATGGATCGGGGTGGGCAACGGCAGGGGGAAAGTACAAAGTGAATTACAAATATGCTCCCTTTGTCACCGAGCTCTCCGAGTTTGTCCTCCACGGCTGTGCAGTCGATCCTATTGAGCTGTCGTCGGATAAGTGCGAAACCGCCCCGGAAATGGCCTCGATCCCAACCGGGATCACACCCGAGCAAAGGACTAAAATGGCGAGCTTCAGGAGGAAGAGCATTCAGTACTCTTATTGCTACGACAGCGCCCGATACAAGGTTCCCCCAACCGAATGCGCCCTCGATTCTAAGGAGGCCGAGCAGCTCCGGAGATTCGACCCCGTGAGGTTCGGCGGCGTCCCCCGCCACCACGGCAGACGACACCGCCGCAGAAGTAGTAGGGATGGATCATCCTCCTCCACTTGAGAAGGCTAAGGTTTCATTTAAGGTTGTTGTTCACCTACCTACCTACCTACCTGTGAATAGTGGATACAGGAGATGAGAGGGGAGAAGTGTCATTTGGGAGGGCAAAAGGAATTTTGAGTGTAGTATTGATTGGTGATGAATGGGAGGGTTGGGGGGGTGGAGATATGTGTATTTATTTCATACTTATAGTGTCATCTTAGCCATGTTCTCTCATTCATGTTGTCATCTTGGGCTTTATATATTTATCATATCATCATGTATTTGCTACTCTTCAATAATAAGTATATATATGCTCATTGTTATATCATATATTTGTGCACAATAAATGAATAATTTTTCTCTTTAATAAACCTACTATAGTTCTCAAATGAGTTGTGTTAATGAGTTAATGAGTTGTGTTTTTATTGTTAATGTATAGAAGTTTTATGTATTATGAATCAAATGTAGAGTTTCTAAAACATTTGATTCTAATTTAGAGATACTTAGTAACAAGGATGGGAATCGAAAGAGTGTGATTGTGACAGGCCAACAAAGTAGGTCAAGGGCACCTCTTTTCTTCAAATTATAATTACAAAAGAGAATTTGACGATTGGTAGATGATCAAAGTAATCAAACCATCTGAATTTAGCATTGTTTGAATGTTATGAGTAGTCTAACAATTTTTTTTTTTTTTTTTGAAGAATCTAACAATTTTATTTTATTTATTTAAGAGTGGTTTTGAAAATCTGAAAAGATGACTTTAGCAATTTTTTTTAATTTAAATTTTAGTGTTTGTGTATCAATATAAAATGAAGTCAACAAAAATACACATTCCGGTCAAAAGAAAAACGACCAATTTTGGCAACAAAAAAAAAAATCTTTAAAAATTTTTACTCTGAAGATATTCCCTCTTTTCGCAAATTATATCATGGATTTTTGTCTAAAATGATGTCATTTTTGTCAAAATTCCTATTTATTTCTCTTTTCACCGTTAATGGCGTTAACCATTTATATGTTTAGAAACTCAAAGTTAAATATTCAGAAACTATACACTATAAGTTCAAAAACTCAAAACTTAGTTTAATATTCAAAGACTAGACACTATATAAATAAACTCAAAGTTTAATGTTTATAAACACGTTAAACACGATTTAAAAAAAAAATTATTTTCTTGTTTTTAAAAAATAAACTAACCACAATGTACTGTATCTGTTCATAACTACTTTCTCAACCTATTGAAGCACAAAGAGTCAACAATCATCTCCACAGAGGCTCGATCCCACTCCCTTCTATGTGAGAGTGTAAACTGAATGCCACTAAACCACAAGGTCTTTTGCAAAAATAATTCATTTTTCGAAAATCGTTTTCTAAAAAGCATTTTCCAAAACATGATTAAACCTTATAAATGCGACGTGATAATATCACACATTAAGGACTGATGGTTAGGCAATAATTTTTTTAGTACAATAAATAGCATTATTCAAGAATCAAGAGAGAATATGCCACAATTTTCCTTTCAACACTATAGAGAAGAAAAACAGCTGAGTGCACATTCAGGTTTTTGGCCCTAAGAGAAAAACAGCTCACTAAGATTTTTGGGCATTTAGACTATACTGCATATGAAAGTTACAATGAAAAGATGAGCAGACAGACCCTCTCAGCTCTGGTGCTGGGATTCAGCTTTCTCCTTCTTCTCTACTAATTTGATGAAGTTCTGAACTATGGTTTTGCCTTCATTGGTTATGATGCTTTCAGGATGGAATTGCACCCCCTGCATATCATCATCGGGATAACGAGAAAGCTGTTAGTTCAACTTGAAAGGAATACGTGATCATGATAATAATGTAGCCATGGACATTGTTGGGCATTAAGCTATAAGAAACGAAAGCATATACTCGTCAAAATATTCTGTCATGATGTTACCAACTTTGAGAGAATGGCAGACTGCAATGGTATACAAGAGAATATGATTGCATGATTTAGATCTATAAGAAGAGGCCTATTGGAAAATATTTTTACGAATTCAAGTAGGTGTCAACTCGTTCCAGAGACATGGATTCTTTTGATTCGCAGCTTGAAGTTGACACAAGCACACTTGGCATTGCACATCAAGTTGGCGAATTTGCAGGTAGTGCAAGCAAGAATATATTGTATATCTTTTTGGCTTTTACCCCCAAAAACACTGTATAACTATCGGAGTTACTTAAAAAAGGAAATGTCTGGAGGCTCCTAAACACGAGAGCTCAAAGTCTTTCTAAGTCAATGAGTTCGTCAGTAATAAGAGATCTTTGACCAGAGTTAGGACCATAAAAACATGGTGATGCCAGGTGTGAACATAATATAAGTTAGACACTACATTACAATATATACTACTAAAAAAGACTACTACATTACTATATATATATATAGGGTCCGGCTCCCATGAGAACCATGCCCCAGGTAAGAACCTGTGGACAAATCCAAACCAACGATTTAGTAGATCTAACAGTTGAAAATAAAGAAAAAATAAATAACAAATAGGATGGGGTCGTTTTCATAAATATTACCAATTTCAAAAGTTTGATCCCACTCCTTTTTTACTTGATTTCCTATTCATCAAATCTTGTAGATTGATGGTTTGGATTTGTCCAAAGGTTCTCACCTGAGAAGTGGTTTCTATGTGTGTGTGTGTGTATCCCAAAAAAGACTTACAGTATATAACCATCAGATCACTGCACTATGAAAATAAGGAATTTTGATGATTCATAGCTATAGGTCAAATGACAAGTTCAAACATCTTAGGAAAGAGACTTCAAATTTACTATCGATTAAATGAGTAAAAAGTAAAACATATCATTAGGCCATGCACTAAAAATGCCTCTGATTCTCAAAGCATATATTGACTTTACCTGAAGATGTCGATATACTTTGTGACGAGCAGCCATGACCAAGCCATCTTCTGTCCATGCTGTTATCTCAAGTTCATCTTTGGGGAAACTATCCTTATCAATCACAAGGCTATGATATCTACCTGCGGTGAATGGGCTGAAGGCAGATATATAATGAAAAAAGTCATGGCTCTTTCTAAGGATCTTTCTTGATCATAAAAAGTTAATCCCAAACTTACATACCATTTCTCTACAGTGCCAAAATGAAGAGATAATAAACCATGAAAAGAGTCGGTCTGTCACAAATTAGTAGCTAAATTAATTTCTAAAGGAAGAATTGTTGTGAGGTTTATGTGAGTGGTCTGGAGATAAGTCACAGGCAGCAAATGTTTATGAAATTCTGCCAGCTTCCCTTAAAGCTACGCTTAGTGCAGTTCCAAAAACTATTTTCAAGAATAAGGATAGAAATTCTTATAACAAATATGAAGCATTATTTTATTAGAATCTTTCATTCTTACTGCAACACTCACGACACAAGTAAAAAACTAAATAATATGAATTTGATACTGACAAAAGATGTTATCAACAGAACAGGCAATTGGGAAAAGCTAATATAGCAAAAGTGCAAATCTTTATGCTCATATTCTGACTAGCATGACATCCACTTTTTCCTGTTTGTATTTTGAGGTCCATAGAACAAGTTACTATAAAACAAGTCAGCTTATGAATACAGGCCAGCTAATTACTAGTAAGTAATAATCATAATTCAGCCACAAGTGTTTTCATCAACCTATAAACATACATATTGATAAACGTATTGGAGATTTGGAGGATTACACATCCAATAGAGTGCATATGGATCATATACTCACTATAACATAAAATGCCAACAAAAATCTATTCAATACCTACCACTAATATGCACATAATTGATAAAATCGCTAAGAGCTTACTTTGGCAGCCCAGTGAATAAGCCATCTTCTCCACCCTCATTGTAATACACAAGAGAACTTTTCCCATGCATCACGCCATATGGAGAACGCACTACTTTTCCTGCAAAAAAGGAAAATTGTTATAATAACTATAGCTTTCACCTAAGAATTACAAATGTTAACTATGATGGTAGAGATGTATAATGACAGAGAGATGGTATAGATGAGCACCCCTGGCTGTTGTATGTGGAGTTCTCGCAGACATCACTAGAAATTTCAGGCAAGATAGAATATATAGCAATTCACAAGCTTAGTCCAAGTCATTTCCAAATCAACTACTAATATTCAATATAAATCATTTACAAACCATTTCGTGATGATTTTATATGGGCAAGCTTCGTCCCTACATGTCTCTCATGGCTACATGTGATCTTTCTTTCTTTTACCAAATTTTAAATTATGTTCTATAAGCAATAATTTCAATTAATAAATGCATCAATTCTGTGTCCTAGTTCCCACTGTTGAAAGTTCTCCTATTTGTTGTTAGGGTTCAAAACAAAGAAACAAACCCAGATACCTGAGCAAAAAACCCCTCTTTCTTGAAGTATTCCCTTCATTCTCTGAATATATTTCTCTAGTTATTACGTACAAAGACCACAAGAGACTTAGCGAATGAATCACTATTGTCTTTGTTGCTGGGATCATACCTTTTGTCCCTTTAACCCCACATCTGGAGATTGTAAAATTGCACATATATAGCATCATATTCATTTAAAAAAAATCCGTGGAAGAGTTCTAAATGTGTGATTTATGATTAAAATTGGTTGTAAATTACCATTACCAAAACACTAAAATAAATTTTTGATTACATAAAGATGTTAGCCAAGTTGGGTAAGACTTAAGAAAACTACTCACCTCCAAAAGCCTCACCAATGCACTGCAGCCCCATACAAACACCAAATAATGGAACAATAGGACCCAGTTCCAGTACAGTTTGCAATGATATCCCTGAATCTTGAGGAGCTCCTATAGTCATTAAAAATTGAAAAAGAAAATATTCAGTACTGCTGGAAAGAAAATTAACATGAAAAACAAAGAGCTGCTGCACATTCTCCTAAACATTCTTACCAGGGCCTGGTGATATGAGAATTCCCCTTGGATTTTTCCTGATAAAAAATTGAAACAAAATTACATGGAGCACATTCAACCAATTGAAGGAACACATTCAAGTATTCAACTAACTCTTTAGCTTTAGGGAAATTTGAAAAATCAAGTAAACATAAAAAGATCACCATTGATTGAATATGTTCCACATAATTTTGTTTCAATTTTCCATTCATTCAAATTGTGAAATGCTTAATTCCGCATACTTTTGGACTATATTACTCTTACCCCTCAATTTTGAACATAAACAGAAACCAGAAGAAGGGAAATCTCATCACTTTACCTCATCATAATTAAAGAAAGAAGTCAAATTAACACATAGAAACATATACACGATGCTTCTTTAAAAAGTGTCATTCTATGAATAATAGGTCATAAGAATTTCTAAATTAAAATGTCATCCATAGCATCAAAATCCAACATTTCCAAGCGTAAAAACTACCAGAAGAGTTTTCCTTACTTCTTCAGTTCATCCACGGTGAGATCATCATTCCGATAAACCTCGAAATCGCATCCCAGCTCTCCCATATACTTAAAATCACAAACAAAGCAACCTCAATTAAAGAATGAACACAATCATAAATCCAAAAATAAAAAATAAAAAATTGAAAGTGACCGACCTGGCATAAGTTATAAGTGAAACTATCATAATTGTCAATGACCACGATAGGGTTCTTCCGTTGCTTCGCCTTTTCAGATGAAGCCTCAACGGAGAACGCGGAAGATTTTTTCGACACGGCCAGGGGCGCTCCGGTGACATTCCTCCTGATCGCAATTCGAGAAACGGGCGGCTTGAGGCTAGGAAATGCAAGAGGTTTGGGCGGCTGTGGAGCAGAAAGAGAAATCCTGGTTTTGAAGCGAACTATGGAGGATTGGGCGGAAACGGCGGCCATGGCGGAGCAATGATACGACGTCGTTGACTCTATACTTCGATCAAATTGCACGTTGGAAATTTGCAGACAGTTTAGTAGGAGGAGTGAGTGAGGCTTTTAAAGCGGTCCCGCCGGGTTGGGGGTATAAATCCTATTTAAATATAATAATCTTATAATAAGATTATTACTTCATTTCAAAAAAAAAAAAAGATTATTACTCTGTTTATACAATCTATCTATAAACTCAATCTCCTAAATAAGAGAATCAAATATCTCCCAATTAAATCACAAGGTTGACGTTGAGGACAATATTTTGGACAATACAAATTGGTACTTTCTATATTAATTGAGTAACATGAATCATGAATCTCAGTTATATTTTTGTCAATACATGCATCAAACAACGTTTATTTAATACAGACACTCATTTCGAGTAGCGGTTAAAAAATAATAACCATAAATTTATCGTCTTTGCTACAAAAGTAACATATAAAATTACACAACCTCATTTTATTTTTTAAGGATTCGAACATTTGCATGCCGGTACCAAAAACCGATTTTCCATTAAAAAAATATCTCCACCCATAAAATGAGATGTTATGAACAAATTGTAATAGATTTTGATATGTCAAATTGTATTTGAAAAAAAAAAAAGTACGAAATATGAAGGGCTGAGATCTACAAATTGTGGGATCCAATTCAATTGGAGATGCAAATTGTATTATCCAATTCAATTAGAGATGCAATGTAACACCCCAATTTCCAAGACCAAATTTTCCTTAAATTTTTTCTAAAAATAATAATACTTTTATCAAAAATATATAAAAATAACCGGAGTATCACATGCAATTTCAAGAAAAATCTCAATTCATAATTCAATTAGAGATGCAATTTCACGATTAAATTAAGGGATGCAGTAATCGTATATATATTTCAAAAAGAAAAGAAATATGACCACAAGTTATATTTGAAAAGTAACTAGTACATATTGAAAATAGCCAAAATTAGAGCAAATATTTGAATATTAAATTACCAGATGGCGTTTACTTCATCAGATTAAATTAAAGATCTCTTTGCGTAAACTCGGAGCTCAATATAACGGTTGGAACATTTTTAATGTCTCACACAACATTAAAAATAAGATAAAGTCTATAAAATTATCATATAGGCTGAAAATTAAAGGCTACGGCACTAGCTGACAATGATTCAAATTTGAGTTTGTCTTTTTCAACGGGCAAATTCTCAAATACCTATAAATTGATGAAGATTTGGAGCAGCTCATCAACAACGAATTAACGAACCAAGAATTACTTCAAGAAGTGCAAGCGAACAAATTCCAAATATTCAAGTGAAAATCTAGAGTGTGCTAATCTTCATTAGAGAGGGACTTGATATTCATTGAAACATCTATCTAGAAGTCTCAGAGTTGGAAGCGAGGAAAATCTTGTTTTGTCAAACAAGTGGTTTCTCCACCGGAGTGTAGATAGAGGATTGTAACAAGGAAGTTTAATTTGAAATCCTGGTTGCAGTGCTGGAGACACTGGTTGGGGCATGATTAGTGTGGCTTACGGAAGTTCATTGTATCTTGTAACCTAGGAGTGGTGGATATAGTAAATTCCTCTTAGAGATAGGAGTAGAGTGGAGTAGGAGGATTACATACACCCCTGAACCACTATAAATTATTGTGTCTTTATTGCTTTATTTTATTTAGGGAAAAAGGGTCAAATACACCCTCCAACTTTATGCAAGAAGTCAATTAGCCAATTCGCCATATTGTTGCCTGGGTTCTTACATAAAGTTGAAGGTTGTATTTGAACATTTTTCCTTTTACGGAGTATTTATTATTGCATGCATGATCTACACGTAAAACACACACTACACATTATTTTATATTTCGAACCATCAGCACTGACACAAAGACGAGTTCTGGATCAAACATAAGTAGTAAAGGTTTATGAAATACCCATCCAGGAACGACATTATATTATTGCATTTTATTCCCTTTTGACTGCCACATGGTTTACAAGCTTAGGAATATGTGTTAGCTTTATTCCACTAAACACGAGTGATTAAGAGGATATGTACTGCATGCATGCATGCACGCACATCTAATCTCCATGGATTTATAATGCCAACAATTACGCGTCTCACCGAAGCCCTACCTCCAATACGCAGGTATGCCCTACACAGCTACGCTCTATATTAATTCCAACCTGCTAAAATCATTAATTTTCAGATGCTTTAAGATTTAGGATTGCAGATCGTTAGTGTATATCTTTTGTATTAGGAAACCTATTCCTAATATTGTATTAGGAATATTGTATTCCTATTCCCAATCAAAGTAGGACAAGTATCCCACACTATAAATAAATCCATCCCCATGAACCCATCATTGTATTTGAGAGAGAGAAATCAGTCTAGGTTACCCATATAGCTGATCGGCTCAAATCCCTGTGTTTTTGAGCATACTTCATACTTCCAATCGCTCGACTGTAGGTAGACCTTGGGTTTTGAGCATACTTCATACTTCCAACCTCTCGACTGTAGATACAACACTCTTACCACTTGGGTTGTACTACTTTACAGACAGAGAAATTTTGTTTTGCCAATATGGATCACTCATTTTTGAGTTTCCGTCTTGAACCCGTTTGTTTTACGACTACGGATCACTTAATTTCGAGAATCCGTCCTGAACCCGAAATCTTACGCACCACCGTCTATCGTCTTCCACCTCAAGACGTTTTTGTGTTCCAAATAAAGATACAAGATATGATTGGATTCTACCAGGAAGGCCAGTCCCTATCGGAACCCTTTATTGTGGATTATTGGGAGCATCGTAGTCCCCATCTTTCCCAGGATTTCCTAATCCCCTTCTCAGACATAGCCGAAAGCGACAGGAACCGCGCCAGGCATATAATCCACAAATTGCTCGGAGGAGTCGGCATTCCCAGGCAGAAACGGCGGCCGCTGCTGGGGAAGATATTTTCTCAGGCGATGAGATTGGCTAAGGAGTTTGACTCCGACGGAGAATACAAACGAATTCCGATTATGGTGGAGCTCCGGAGAGTGTACACTGGACCGATTATTAGTAACGAGGAAGTTGATGAGTCTGAGGAGGCTGAGGTTCCGGCGTTTGAGGGATTGGAGAGAATTAGGGTTAAGGAAACGGAGGTTTGTGCGGTGTGTTTGGAGGAGATGGAAGCGGGAGTGGAAGAGACTATGTTGCCTTGCAAACATATCTTCCATGGAAGATGCATCAATGCCTGGTTAGTGAAGGCCAATTTGTGTCCATTATGCCGTTTTCAGCTTTCTTACCCCTCTTTGACTTTGCCAGAAGTATTTGAAGATGGATGGAATTAAAATTACATGGAAACAAAAGTAGTATACAAATTGCTTTCATTATTTCACTTTCTTAGAAAATATTTTTCCATTGAACTAAGTGTGTGCCATTAGCAATTAAAAGCCTACAATTTTGATACATTATAGATTTGTATTTTTATTTTTTAATGTACTCTAATAGAATATTTGTTAAATATTTTAATTTAATCTGTACTACAATTTTAATTTAATTTCTTTATACACCGACTACATACTACTAATAATCAATCAGGATGATTAAAAGAAAAACAAGTTATGAAACTAGAACAAAATGTAATACTCATTAACCTTTTACAAATATAATAAATATTAATATTTTGTTCAATACTATGACACACATCTCACAGCACATGAGACCTGTCAAATATCAATAGGCGATTACAAGATCAAAAGTTTATAGTGCAACTAAGATCTCAGTCATATATACAAACACTACGCGACAAATCCACAACTTCCTACATCATAATCACAAACACTACGCGACAAATCCACAACTTCCTACATCATAATCTCATTGCATGACGTTGCCCTCTATACTACTACAATAACTCAAATGCACATGACACATTACCAAATACCAATAAGTAAATTTAAAAAAAAAAAAATAAGTACTGAAGATAAAGACAATGACAATGCTACCCAAAAGAGAATTAAAAAGGCTTAAAGAAAGTAAAACGAAAAATTAGTATTTATTTATACTATCATTTTTAGACTAAGTATTTAGATCAGCGTTTTTACAAAATTGCAAATATTTATTTTAGTGGCAATTATAATCAATCTCTCATATATCATTTTGTATTCATAAACTTTGAATTACACATTTAATAAACAAATTCAATATTATTCAATTACATATGCATGAACATCTCCTATAAAATCTTGTATTGGATATACTTTGAAATACTTATTTAATAATAAACATTGGGCACTATAACATTCGCGCAATGCGCGTGAAAAACTAGTTATAAAATATGGTAATACAATTCATATTCATACTACATTGTAAATTAAAATGTGGTAATACAATTTTTAATACAATATACAATTGTAGATTAAAATTACTCATCTATACTATTAAAAAAATAAAATTCCAAACTTTAGCACTGTGGATATTGAACAAATTATGATTCTGGTATAAATGTTATGTTTTTCTTTAAGCCATTGACCACATAAATTGGGTCATGGCATTCGTTGTTGAACTCTTTAATTAAAAGAAAATGTACTATTTTGGACCATGGTCCACAGTATAATTTAGGCATGTAAACCTTAACCAACGGTTGTTATGTCATGGACTCGGGTTCACCTTGCAAGATTGACCCGGTTCCATGTTCGCGATTTTAGAACTCTCACAAATTTAGAACTCTATGTTCACAATTTTAATACTCTATATTCACAATTATAGAATTATATGTTCACAATTACAGAACTCTATATTCACATTTTCATAACTCTAAATTCACAATTTTATAATTCTATATTCAACAGTATAACACAATTTTTGAATCTATATAACAAAAATGTGAATATAGAGTTCAAAAATTATATTCAATAATGTAATTTTGTATATTGAAATCTAAAATTATGACTATAGAGTTTCAAAATTGTGAACATAGAACTTTAAACTTCTGAACATAAAATTATAAAACTGCGAACATAAACCTGGGTCAATAGCATAATTTGGCCTTAACCAAGGATTGGGCCTGAAGTCCAGTAATAGTGACAGGCCCATAACATTAGCGACATAAATAAACGGTAAAACAGCAGTGATTCAGAGAATTTAGGCCTCAACCTTGGGACAACAATGGAGGATACCGGAGGAGCATACTATACCCCTCTCCCCCGATACTCTTATTACCAATTTACCAGCAACCTCCGCCACCGCCGGGGACGGCGCATCAGCCCCTGCCGCCGCCTGCTCAGTTGCCTCACCACCATCAATACCACTCCATATTGTATTAGGAATATTTTATTCCTATTCCCAACCAAAATAGGACATGCATCCCACACTTAAATAAACCCTCATTGTTGTACTTGAGAGAGCAGAGAAAGAGAAGTCCTCATTGTTGTACTTGAGAGAGAGAGAGAGAGCAGAGGAATTTTGTTTTGCTACTATGGATCACTCAATTTTGAATGTCCACTGCTGGATTCGTCATGAACCGAACATCTTACGCACCGCCGACTATCTTATTCCTCCACAAGACGTTTTTGTGTTCCAGATGAAGGTAAAAGATATGGTTGGATTCTACGAATTTCATCCAGAAGGTCAGTCCCCCTCTGAGCGCTTTATTCTGGATTATTGGGAGCATCACAGGGCCCATCTTTCCGAGGATTTCCTTATCCCCTTTCCAGACCTAGCCGGAAGCGGCAGGAATCGCGCCAGACACATAATACACAAATTGCTCGGAGAAGTCGGCATTCCCAGGCACAAACGCCGCCCGCTGTTGGGGAATATATTTTCCGAGGCGATGAGATTGGCTAAGGAGTCTGATGTGGACGGAGAATACAAACGGATCCCGATTATGGTGGAGCTCCGGAGAGTGTACACTAGAACGGTTAATAACATTGAATCGGAGGAGGATATGGATTCGGAGGCTGTAGTTCCGGCGAGCAGATCGGTGATTGAGGGATTGGAGAGAGTTAGGGTTGAGGAATCAGAGGTTTGTGCGGTTTGCTTGGACGAGATGGAAGGGGGATCGGAGGGGACTATGTTGCCTTGCAAGCATATCTTCCATGGAAGATGCATCGATGCCTGGTTAGTGAAGGCCAATTTGTGCCCATTATGCCGTTTTCAACTTTCTTGCTTTCCTTTGACTTCGCCACAAATCTTTGAAGATGGATGGAATTGAAATTACATCCAAACATATTACTATAAAGATTGCTTCCATTATTTCACATTCTTAAAATGTATTTTTCTATTGAACCACACATGCTATCTGGTGTCTGTCATTAGTCAAATAGTCATTACTCATTAGCAACTAAATAAAACCCTAAATTTTGATAGATTACAAATTTGTATTTTTATTTTTAATGTACCGTGCATAATAGAATATTTTTTCAGTAATACAATTATAATTTAATTTTTTTATACACGACTACATACTACTAATAATCAATCAAGAAAAATATCTAGCTAATGGCGGATTTGACAAATTGCGTGAAATCAAATGATGGATCATAATGCATTGAACTTCATGGGCTTGGATAAATTTCAAGTCATTTTTTGGATATATTAGAGTTTTAGATAAACCCCAGACATTCATTATGAATTGGTTACAGGGAATTGTTTTTGACCTTGAGAAAGGCTCTGACTTTGTTCATTGATCTTGCAAAATCCAATTCCAGGTCAAAGTGCCAAAGAGAAGGTCTGTTTGGGGTTTGGTTTTTATTTATTTTGCAGCTGACTTAATCTTTCCTTTTTACTTTTCACTATATTTTTTAAAAATTAAAGAATCACTTGATGGGATTATTTCTTAATCAGCAGATGATGATAGATTGATAGGCCTGGATCAGAGAAAAGAATGAAAGGATCTGTGCAATTATCAAAAAAAAAAAAGAATTTAAAAGTAAATCCAATGACATATTTAGCTTAATTATCAAAATAATTATTAGAACAATTATACTAATATATGTGCAATTACTTTTATACCTTAAAGTATATTTCATTTCACCCTATCGCATTTAATTTTTTCCCCTTCTCAGTATCCAAATGAAGTAATTGTAATTATAAGGCACATGTTCAATTGAAATTATATTGATATTCGTGTAATTATTATCTATATTAAAATAATAATAATTATTCCGTAGTTAATTATATACTAATACATGTGCAATTAATTCTTTAATTACTATAATAATTATTAAGTAATTATACTAATATTATACAATTATATAAATTATAACAACGAATATTATATAGTACAATTGATTAAATAGGTTGGATCGATTATGTTTTTTATGTATCATAATAGATATTTTTTATATATAATTTAATTCCATTATACAACAACTACATACTACATTACTACTAATAATCAATTAGAAAGCTTGCGTGGGTAGTTCACTTGAACAAAAGGGTGAAATTTGGAAAGAAAAACCATGATCAAGTTTCACCAACGATAGTCGTTGTGTTCAAATGAGTTACCATGACTTACATTCTCCTAGATTTGCCGCATCATATCCACTACATTTGCAATTCTGCATTAGTCCAATTTTTTAAAATTATTATTATTGTTATTATAAATAAACTAAATGATTTATTATATATGTAATTAAAATAATATTTAATTTACTTGGTGCCCTCCTACGCGGCTCCACTCTATACTCCAATACTCAGGTATATCGCTAAAATCATAAATTTTCCGTTGATCGTTGATTTTTGTATATATTTTGGATTAGGAAACCTATTTCGTATTAGGAATATTGTATTCCTATTCCCAACCAAATTAGGGCATGTATCCCACAGTATAAATAAATCCCATTCCCATTCCCCATCGTTGTACTTGAGAGATAGAGAGAGAGACAGAAATTTTGTTTTGCGGCTATGGAATTGGAGTGTGTGATCTGCTGGATTCGTCATGAACCGGAAATCTTACGCACCACCGCCTGTGTTCTTCCTCCGCAAGACGTTTTCGTGTTCCATATAAAGGTAAAAGATACGATTGGATTCCACCAGTTTCGCCCTGCAGGCCAGCACTTTATTATGGATTATTGGGAGCGGAATAGTCCCCCCCATCTTTCCGAGGATTTCCTAATCCCCTTCCAAGACATAGCCGGAAGCGGCAGGAACCGCGCCAGGCATATAATACACAAACTGCTCGGACGAGTCGGCATTCCCAGGCACAAACGCCGGCCGCTGCTGGGGAAGATATATTCTCAGGCGATGAGATTGGCTAAGGAGACTAACTCCGATGGAGAATACAAACGAATCCCGATTATGGTGGAGCTCCAGAGAGTGTACAGTAGAACTAGAACGATTAGTAACGAGGATGAGGAAGAGTCGGAGGAGGAGGAGGATATGGAGATTGAGGGATTGGAGAGAGTTAGGGTTAAGGAAACGGAGGTTTGTGCGGTGTGTTTGGACGAGATGGAAGCGGGATCGGAGGAGACTATGTTGCCTTGCAAACATATCTTCCATGGAAGATGCATTAATGCTTGGTTAGAGAAAGCCAATTTGTGCCCATTATGCCGTTTTCAGCTTTCTTACAGCACTTCCACTTCCCCAGAAATATTTGAAGATGAAGATGGATGGAATTAAAATCACACCAAATGAATACAAATTACTATATGGATTGCTTTCATTGTTTCACTTTCTTGGAAAAATATTTTGTCATCATGCTCTTTAGTGTCTGTCATTAGCGATTTTACATTATACATATACTAGTTTCTAGTTGCATATATCTTCAACCAATTCATTCTATCACGATAAATGGTGTCTCATACTTAATACCAACAATGTTTTTGGTTCATTCCCCTATGTTTTATCAAATACAACAGGTTTAATACAATTGCAGTTTTATATAAACCAAATTCTTTAATAAAAGAAAAATGTTAGATTGCAATTGGCTTTACATATGTTTGTTAGCTAGTCGAGTTTTTAATAAATACATTTTTGTTAAATTGGTTATAAGAGAGTTCCAATGCATTACGATTCATCATTTCATTTCCGCGCAAATAGTCAAATCCGTCATTTTTTATAAAGCAATAAGGGTCAAATAGGAAACTGAACTACACACTAAAATGCAATTAGGCCATCAAACTCAAAAGCAATGCAATTGGTCCCTGAACTACACAAATTAATGTAATTTCAACCAAAATGATCTGTTTTACTTTAAGTGTCTGTTATCAATTTTAAAAATAATTAATTAAAAAAAAACTGCCAGACCGGAGACGAAGGTGGAGACAAGGACCTTCGTCTCCAGGCCATGGAGACGAAGCAAGTGCTTTTTTTTTTTAAATAATTTAATTAATTATTTTATTTAACATTATTTTAAAATATTATTTTTAAAATTGATAACGTGCACATCAAGTAAAACAAGTCATTTTGGATGAAATTACATTTGTGTAATTGCATTTTGGTGTGTAGTTCAGTGACTTATTTGACTCGTATTCTATATAACACTAGTTTTTCTTATACGCAAAAAATAGGTGCCCAATATTAATATTTTATAGAGTCAATTGTCACTTTGGTCCACTGACTATATGGCTCTTGTTAATTGCGGTTCACGACTTTCAAAAATGTTAATTGAATACCTTGACTATTTAATTTTTATCAATTTTGGTCACTCCGGCCAAATTGGCGGTCAAATTTCGTTGGAAAAACTTAACTACCCAATTAATGCTTAATCTGAGGGGAAAATTCGTCTTTTTAATTGTGTCTGATTTAACCAAAACCAGACCCGGTTAGGAGAAATTTGGCCGCCAATTTGGTCAGAGTAATCAAAATTGATAAAAATTGAATAGTCAAGGTATTCAATTAACACTTTTGAAAGTCGTGGATGGCAATTAATACGACCCTTATAGTCAGTGGACCAAAATGGCAATTTACTCTATTTTATATTAAAATTTTAAATTTATTTAAATTATTGTAATAATAATTATTATTATAATGTAAAATATTTTTATAAATTTTATATTTATATTTTAGAAAATAACTAACATATAACTCCAATATATAATGTGTATATATTATTATTATTATTATTGAAGAAAATAAGAAAATATATAGTGGATGCATATGCATGGTAACAATAGTGTAAAAGATAACGGAAGTTATAACGGTAGGGGTATATCTGTCTAGTATATTGTAAAGTACAACTTTTATAGCATAATGTACAAAAAAACTTAACGGAAAAAATGGACATAAATGAAGAGTATAACATACATTCACACTTATTATGTTTTTAGATTAGAATATATATATATATATATATTAATTCTCCAGCCTGATTGATTATTAGTATCATGCACTCGGTGTATAATGAAATTAAATTATAATCGTATTACTAATTAAATTATAATATTTTTAAAAATATTCAATTATGGTACATTAAAAAATAAAAATAAAAATTTGTAACCTATTAAAACTTAGGGTTTTAGTTGCTAATAACAAACAATACCTCTTCCTAATATTGTATATTCCTATTCCGAACCAAAGTAGGACATGTATCCCACACTATAAATAAATCACCAATCCCCATCATTATATTGTACCTGATAGCTAGAGAGAAATTTTGTTTTGGCAGCGACGACTATGGACCGCTCAATTTTGAATGTCCACTACTGGATCCGTCATGAACCCAACATCTTACGCAACTATGTTGTTCCTTCGCAAGACGACGACGTTTTTGTGTTCCAGATGAAAGTGAAAGATATGGTTAGATTCTACCAGTTTCACCCACGAGCCTCCCCATCGCAGCGCGTTATTCTGGATCATAGGGAGCAATACGGTTTCCATATTTCCCGGGATTTCCTCATCCCCTTCCGAGATATAGCCGGAAGCGGCAGGAATCGCGGCAAGCACAGAATACACGAAATGCTCGGAGAAGTCGGCATTCCGAGCCACAATCGCCGGCCGTTGGTGGGGAAGATATATTCCGAGGCGATTAGATTGGCGAAGGAGCATCGCATCCCCGACGGAGAATACAAACGAATCGCGATTAAGGTGGAGCTCCGGAGAGTGTACGCTACAACGATTGTTAGTAATGGCGATGTTGAGTCGAATGTAGTTCCGGCGAGCAGATCGGCGATTGAGGGATTGGAGAGGGTTAGGGTTGAGGAAACGGAGGTTTGTGCGGTGTGTTTGGAGGAGATGGAAGCGGGATCGGAGGAGACTATGTTGCCTTGCAAACATATCTTCCATGGAAGATGCATCAATGCCTGGTTAGAGAAGGCCAATTTGTGCCCATTATGCCGTTTTCGGCTTTGACTTCGCCATAAATAATTACAATTCAGTTTCTTACAAAATATTTTTCCATTCAACTAAGTGTCTGCCATTAGCAATTAATTAAAACCCTAAATTTTGATACATTATAAATTTTTATTTTTTTAATGTACTATACGAATTCCCTAACAATTAATTAAAATCCTAGACAAATTCCCTAACTCTATACGAATCAATCTTGAAATCTGATTTATATGAAGCTGCAATTGTACTAAACTTTTTGCATTTGATAGAACATAGGAGATGAAACAAGAAACATGTTTATGGATTTAATTGCAACTTTGAAATGTTTAGGGGTTTAATTAACTTTTTAGGTAAAGTTTAAGGATTTATTTGACCATTTTTCCAATGATGAGTTTAATGCATTATGATCCACCATTTGATTTGCATGCAATATGTCAAATCTGTCATTTGTTATAATTTTATCCCGGATTGGTTATTAGTAGTATGTAGTCGGTGGATAAAAAAATTATAACTACATAATTGATTAAATCAAAATATTACCCCCCAAAAATTTATATTATGGTTGCCTTGGTAATATTATCACCTTTTAGGTGAAAATGTCAAATAGACCCCCGAACTTTACTTAAAAGTGCAATTAGGTCCTTCAATTTTCAAAATGTTCAATTAAACACTTGAACTTATCATTTTTTGGACATCTAAACCCAGTAACCGATTATTCACTTGGAATAACAGGTCATTTGAATTTCCGGCGAAAAAAAAAACTCCGGCGATAATCGGTTACTGGTTTAAATTATAATTGTACTACTGATTAAATCAAAATATTAAAAAAAAAATCTATTATGCATGGTACATTAAAAATAAAAATAGAAATTTGTAATCTATCAAAACTTAAGGTTTTAGTTGCTAATGAGTAATGACAGACACTAAAGAGCATTAAAAAAAATTCTAAGAAAGTGAAATAATGAAAGCAATCTTTATATGGATGTAATTTTAATTCCATCCATCTTCAAATATTTCTGAGCGATGTCAAAGTGCGGTGAGAAAGCTGAAAACGGCATAATGGGCACAAATCAGCCTTCTGTAACCAGGTATGGATGCATCTTCCATGGAATATATGTTTGCAAGGCAACATAGTCCCCTCCGATCCCGCTCCCATCTCCTCCAAACACACCGCACAAGCCTCCGTTTCCTTAACCCTAACTCTCTCCAATCCATCGTTCGCCGATCTCCTCGCCGGAACTACACCGTCGCCGTTTCTAATCCTTCTAGGGTACACTCTATGGAGCTCCACCATAATCGGAATTCGCTTGTATTCTCCCTCGGCGTCGTCAAGCAATCTAGCCAATCTCACCGCCTTGGATTGTATCTTGCTCAGTAGCGGCCGCCGTTTGTGACTGGGAATGCAGACTTCTTCGAGCATTCCGTTTATTATGTGGCTGGCGTGATCCGTGCCGTTTCCGACTATGTCTCGGATGGGGATACGGACATCCAGGGAAATATGAGAACTGTCGTGATCCCAATAACCCGGCTGTAATGGGGATTGGTAGGGTCCAAACTTATCTCTTACCTTTATCTGGAACACAAAAACGTCTTCCTGAGGAAGAGCATAGGCGGTGGTGCGTAAGATGTTGGGGTCATAACGGATCCTGCTATGGACAATCAAAGTTGAGCGGTCCATAGTCGCAAAACAAATTAAAATCGATCTGAAAATCTCTCTCTCTCAGGTATAACGATATGATGGGGATTGGGGATTGGGGATTGGGGATTTATTTATACACTGGGATACATGTCCTACTTGGGTTCGGAATAGGAATACAATTGGGAATAGGAATACAATATTTTATGAATTTCTTTTTCCTAATTAGTTTATGTATTTGTATGTCCATACTCCATAGTTATTAATTCACAAATGACACTCCAACTGGGTATGTCCATACTCCATAGTTATTAATTCACAAATGACACTCCAACTGGGTTTGAACTTGTAACTTCCATTTACAGGAGTCACAGACTCACAGAGATACCATTGAGTTACAAATTATTTGACAGTATTAAAAATATATTATTTTGTATAATGTATATTCGGGACACAAATAATGTATTTTCAGTGTATTTTAACTTTTTTTCTTTTTTACATTTTAATAGTCCATATAAAAATTTGTTGTATAATTTACCTAATAGTTATGCCATGAACCTGAATTTACCTTGTAAGGTGGATACATGGCAAATGCACAATTTATATACTGAATGTTCACAATATAAAATTGTGAACACTCAGTATATAAAATTTTGAATATCCAGTATGTAAATTATGAACATTCAATATGTAAATTGTGTATTTTTAGACTCGGGTCTACATTGCAATGTGAACTTGGATCCACATAATAATTTGCCTAATTTGCCATATAAACATAAATTGGGCCTGTAAACCTTAACCATGGATTGGGCCTGAATTCCAGTAATAGTGACAGGCCCATAACGTTAGCGACATAAATATACGGTAAAACAGCAGTGATTCAGAGAATTTAGGCCTCAACCTTGGGACAACAATGGAGGATACCGGAGGAGCATACTATACCCCTCTCGCCCAATACTCTTATTACCAGCAACCTCCGCCACCGCCGGGGACGGCGCATCAGCCCCCGGTGCCGCCGCCGTCTGCTCAGTTGCCTCACCACCATCAATTCCATCCTTATCAGCAGCCGGTGCCCTCCTACGCCGCTCCGCTCTATACTCCTCCGCATTCTCACGATGAAGTCCGAACTCTCTTCGTCGCCGGCCTCCCCGAGGACGTCAAGCCGCGAGAAATTTACAATCTGTTTCGCGAGTTCCCGGGTTATGAATCTTCTCATCTCCGAAGCCCTACCTCCAATACGCAGGTATCCCCTACTCTCTATATCCGCTAAAATCATAAATTTTCAGATGCGCCTGATCGCTGATCGTTGATCGTTATTGTATAGTGGATCAAGCAAGTCCAATTGAATATCTTTACTATTGAACAAATGAATTCCGGGGTTTTTTCGTTAATGAGCTACGCAAGATGTGATTTTGATTTTTTTTTTTCTTTCATTTTCGCTTGAACGTGTTAGATTTGTGATTGAAACTAAGATTTCATAGAATTTGTAGTTGTTTTGTTAAGACAATTTAACACGAAAAATAAAATTTATTGATCATAGGTGAAAGCTTAATGGTGGTCTTATGAAAGAGGGGTGGGGTGGGGTGGGGGGGGTGGTGGTTAACACTTGATGCTAATTGAAATTCTTCCCCAAAAGGTTGAATCCCCAACCCCAAGGGCCCCCACGCCCCAGCCCGATGCTAATTGAAATTCTTAGAAGTGGGAATGAAAGCTTTATGCATATAAACCTTTTATATTCTGCCATTCTGGTATCAGTTGTACTGTTTCGATTACATTCTAATAGAAGAGAAGCTGGACTGGAATTACATGATACATTTACTTATAGTTCCCAAAGAATATACTGTTATTTGGCCAGCCATACTAATGTAAGAGTGAGTGTCTGATAGAGGAAGAGGAATGCGTGTTCCAAAAGAACCTCGGTTTTCTTCTTATGAGAAATTAGTAAACCAATATTTAAGAGTTTCAAGAATATATAGCCTATTTACATCATGGTAAATTATATTCTGCTCTTCTCATTTCAACCATACATATGTTATAGATGCAAGTATATTACAGGGGTGTGTGGTTAGCATATGTATATGTGGTTTGATTCTGTAAAATCTTTGTCCGTGTAGTTGCTTCTGATATTCAGTAGATGTTTATCTCTTACATTGTTTTGATGAGGAGCTAAATTCTGACATGGTATTGTGTGATGCCAGCCATTTGCGTTTGCAGTCTTTGTGGATCAGCAGTCAGCAATTGCAGCGATGTATGAACTGAATGTAAGTATCCTTTGCTGTGTGTATGTCCAATTCTGAAGTCATTTACGTAATGAAGCATATGTTGAACTTCATGGGCTTGGATAAACTTCAAGTCATTTTTGGATATATTAGAGTTTTAGATAAACAAGATATTCATTACGAATTGGTTACAGGGAATTGTATTTGACCTTGAGAAAGGCTCGACTTTGTTCATTGATCTTGCAAAATCCAATTCCAGGTCAAAGCGCCAAAGAACAGGTCTGTTTGCGGTTTGATTTTTATTCTTTTTGCAGCTCACTTAATCTTTCCTTTTTACTTTTCACTATATTTTTTAAAAATTAAGGAATCACTTGATGTGATTACTTCTTAATCAGCAGATGATGATAGGCCTGGATCAGAGAAAAGAATGAAAGGATCTGCAGTCATTTCGAGGGTCACTGAATCTGGTATCATGCCTGCCTTTAAATTTTTCATCCCCCTTCGATGATAATGAATATAAATATAACAATATCTTTACGTATACGCAAGTTGGCTATCTATGAAATCAAATCGCACTGTTTCAGTTATTTGGTTATGTGATGCTTTTTTGCCTCTAGTCACATGGAACTGATCTGATCTCGTGGTAGGAAATAATAGCTAGTTAGTCACTGCAGAACACATTATCTAAAGGCTCACGTTACACATCTTTTGCACGCTTGGGCACTAGCAGGTGTTGGCAACATTCACTTTCCTGGAATGGGTAGTTCCGCTTACAACACAGTTGGTTATCCACCTACACAAAGGTCATCTGCACTACTTAAGCACATCCTTTATTACCTGGAAGTGATTTGCTTCTCACTGGATAATGCAACTGAATTTAATTCACTTCTAGCTGAAAGGTTAAGGGCATAGTATAAGTTGTTACTGTGTCCCCTGTTGCCTGAAGTTAGAATGTTGGAATATCTTACTACTTTATAGCGATTGGTATGTCATCGTTCTAATTTTCACATGCTTGTGCAATGCTTCAGTTATGCAAATTTTGACGGTAGAGCTATGAATGAGGGCAATGCAAACAAGGTGAGGTCTCCTTTCCATTGTATTCATAATCGATATCTTCAAAACTGTGCTACCACATCTCTCAATATTTTCCATATGATTTTTTTCCCCTTTTTTCCTAGTGTTTAAATGTGTGCTATTTTCCTATTTTACCTTAAGATCTCTGTTACTATTTGCATCACTCTATGGGAAGTAAATCAAGTAATTTAAGTTTCAAGTTTAGCTGAGCAAATGCTTAGCAGAGAATATAATCTTCTAGAAACAAGTAACCGAAGATTCATATCCCCTGACAAATTACACTTTAGTTTCAGAATCTAGAAAAATTGTTCATTTTATTCAGAATCTGAAGTTGGAAAACCATACCTCTTTCGTTTCAAGCTTGCAGTATGGCAACTTTACGTTTTCTGAATGATCATTGGCGTTGCATTTGTAGTCCTTTTTATTCTCAATTTAACTTTTGTTAATGCACATTTTAACTACGTAATGTCTATTTCAATAGCTACTTTTCCAAAAAAAAAAAACCAAAAAGAAGGTCAATGGATTTGATGTATAATCTTCATGACCTTGTTGAACAGAGTGCTGCTCCTCCATGTCCGACACTCTTTGTGGCTAATCTGGGGCCAAATTGTTCGGAACAAGAACTCACCCAAGTGTTCTCAAGGTTTGAAGGAATCCCTTGTGTGCAATTTTATAATGTTTTAACCAATTTATCTTCCTTTGACGATTTACATTAGAAGAAATTTTTACTGTGTTTCCATTGATTAGATGCCGTGGATTTTTAAAGTTGAAGATGCAGAGCACCTATGGAGCTCCTGTTGCTTTTGTTGACTTTAAGGTACATTTCCAACATCATTTCTTATACAAGAGTTCCTAATCTTTCTATGTTTCCAATGTTGATAGGTAGTTATTTTTTGAACTGTTGATGTCCCACCTAGGGATGGCGGTGGGTTGGGTACCCAACCATTTAAGGCTACTCGAACCCGATGACTTATATCACCCAAAACCCAATTAAACATTACCCTTATCCACCCAACCCCATTTGTCACTAGCCACCAGGTACCTAAACCCGTCTCAATATCCATTTGAAAATCTTTTATCATAAATAAATAAACAAAAACATTTCAAATTAATGGAGTAATTATTTTATATTATAACTTTTTCATTGCTAATCCACTTATCCACTATTATACATAACTAAATATTACGAAACCAATTTTTTTATGTTAATTTGTCACAATTATACACTACTATAATAATATCTATCTTATATATGTGTGTATAAAATATTATTATTATATAACATATAATGAAAGAATATGTATGACACACACACAATATAATCTAATACTCCGTATTATATATATGTATTTTAATATTACATATATATAAGCAAGTTTGGATAATGTGCTACCCAAACTTATACCCAACTTGGGTAGTATATAACTACATATACCACCTGTACCCATTCCAAACTTTATATATTGGGTAGGGTATCCGAATTTAAGCTACCCGTTGCCATCCCTAGTCTCACCCACCCCATCATCGCTTCCCAGCACAGCACAAACCCCGCTTTTGTACTCATGTTTTCTCATAAATCATTTGCTTTGGATTCCCTATACTGCTAAACTTACAGGATACTGCTTGTTCAACCGAAGCTCTGAGTCATCTTCAGGGTACAATTCTTTACTCCTCACCCGGAGAGGGCATGCGACTGGAGTATCCTATGCTAGCATTCTAAGCTGATAATTGATTTACCTTCCCCCCTCCCCTCGGCCCCTCCCTTAAACCCCTTTTAATGTTTTACATTTCTTTCCTCGTTTTTCCTTGACACAAGTTGAGATACGCAAAATCACGGATGGGAATGCGCAGTAAGAAGTCCAGATAAAGCACGCCCAACCAAAGATTTGCATGCTTTTTAGTAATGGCTAGTCAGACCCCATTCGCCACCGACATGCCCCGCAAATGAAGGTAAAGATTGAAGACTTGAAAGGAGGGAAGAGGAGTCGTTGGACATGAAAACGACGTGTTCTCTACTACAGGCATTGTGTAGAAAAATGTGTGGGGTGTTCTAGGTGGTCGGTTTGGTGTTTGTTGTTAAATATTTGTCTCGCCAGTAATAGCTTTATAGATTGAAGTAAATGTGAAATGGACAGAGTTGGTGCTGGAATAAATATTTTGAGATATTGAGTCTGCATTTTCTGCTGTTTGCTGCCTTCTGACTCATGCATTTACGTCGTTGTACCATCCCACAAGTGCATAACCAATCATTGATGTTACATATTTAGTGGGGATTACTTTTTACTTCCTTCACTTGTGTACCACTTGTGCGTTTTGATTGTTTTTCACTTAGGTTTTCTAATTTTGTCCAACCATATATTGGACTTTATAACTCTCCCTTATGAAGTAAGTCAAGTCTGTCTAGTTTTAAGTTCATACCAAACTGTATCCCAATTATTATACCATGGTTCATCTTGTAAGGTAAATCACTGACATATAGTTCGTTTTTAGTATATTGAGTGTTCATTTTTTGTACTAAAGAAAATATATCTGAAAATGAATTTTCAGTACATTAAAAATGAATCTTTTAGTATACTAAAAATGAATATATGTTTGTGGTCTACAATGGTATACAGTACAATTTTCTGCACAGTTTCGAGTCTCACACCAAACTGTACCCTTGTGAGCACAAGGAGCTCAACCTCAACTCTAACTCCATACCAACTTGGTGACTGTGTGGTAGAATGGTTGTCGATGTTAAAAGATAACGATTAGTTTAATTATATTATTTGGTGTTAAACAATGTCATAAGTAATCACATGTAATTTGACTAGTGTGGGCTTAAAAAAGATTTTTTTTTTTTTTTTTTTAAAACAAAAACTTATCTTGGGTCAAGAATTGAAATGATGATAAGTTTATATACACAAGAAGAAGAAATTAAACCTGGTCTGTTGTTGGGAAGCACAAGAAGCTAAAACATCAAGCCTTGACCAGTTAGATTAACACCAGATCAGATTATCTAAAGTGTCAAAGTAAATATAGATGACAGTGTCAAAGAATAGTCACAAAAAAAAAAAAAAAACAACTGTTAGTTGAGTAACTGATAAGGGATAGCCAAGTGGCAGAGTTGTAGACGATTCTTATATCGTGGACCGCGGTCCACAATGCATTGTGGACCGCGGATCCCCAAAACGACGTCGTTTTGATTAATGAAACATACGGATGAATTCGCGTCACTTACTTTCTTTTCATATATACTGCAGTTTCTTTTCATATATACTGCAGTTTCTTTTCATATATACTGCAGTTTCTTTTCTATATATACCACTCACTTTCTTTTCAAATATACTGCAGTTTCTTTTCAAATATACTGCAGTTTCTTTTCATATATACTGCACTTTCTTTTCAACATAACTGCAGTTTCCTTTCAACACAACTGCAGTTACTTTTGGATATAACTATAGTTTCATTCGATAATATACAACTGTAGTTTTATATGAAAAGAAACTGCAGTATATTTGAAAAGAAACTGCAGTATATTTGAAAAGAAACTGAGTGGCGCGAATTCATCCGTCTATTTCATTAATCAAAACGACGTCGTTTTGGGACCGCGGTCCACAATGCATTGTGGACCACGGTCCACGATATAATTTGCGAGTTGTAGATATGTTCATTCCACTTACCCTGCAAATAAATATTGATTTTAATTAAAGTGCAAGAAATTTTGTCTCTACTATTGGTCAAAGAATGATGAAGGAAAAAGAAGAAAAAATGTAAGGTAAAATGATCAAAACATCCCTCCTTAATATTAACTTAAAGATTTATTTATTTCACAAGTAGAAAGACCATATCTACAACTAATGAGATAATTAAGTGATCGTTTGCACATGCAACTCAGTTGGTTCTTGAGCGGTAGATTATGGGTAAAGACACATGATTAAATTATATGTAATGAGCACGTTCAGTCATTATGATTTATTCATCCAAACATTCATAATACGGAGTACTATGCAATAAATTGTTCATTTTCTTGTAAAGTTTCATATGAAAATTTTTTACCGGCATAGTTCTAATATGTTAAAATAGTTAGTTATCAATTTTTTTTTTTACTTCTACAAACAATATTAACATGATTGATGCCAATGACTTTGTGGTCAGAGGTCATGAATTCAAGTCTCGGTGGGGTGATATTGACTAAAAAAAAAATACAATGAATAATTATGCGTAAAAAGAAAAAGACTAGAAATTAAGATAAACATAATATTAAACATTGTCATTTTCTCCTCTTTATCTCTTTTATCGACATATCAAGTATTCAATGAATTGAAATATTAAATGCGTAATAAATACATCACCATCAAGTTTTTTTTTCCAAAAAAATTCATTGCCGACGAGAAAATGTTGTGTTTCTTGAGTGTAAAGCTACACACAAATTATTATTATTTAAATAAATAGTGGAGGATTTGTATGGATTATGTGCACATGTTAATTAAACATGGTTACTGTGGATAAGTAATTATTACTATTGGAATAATCCAGTAGAGTTGTTCCGATGATTGACTTGGTAATTACAAAGTTTAAAATTTTGACTTCCTGTAAAAATTGTCTATTGACAATCGAGAATTTGAGCCAGTTACTCAGTTAGCTAGACATGCTTCACTTAAAGCTCTCGTTTATATAATAATTATAGTTTAAAGGCAAAATATATTGTGAACCATGACCCGTTGCGACCGGGACCATAATAAATGCTCATTTTAATTTATACAAAGCTTATTTTAAATAGTATACCTAAAAATGATGTTTTAGCACATAAAAATAGACTTTTAGTGTACTAAAAATGAACTTTATATTTATGGTTCACATTACAATGTGGATCATGATCCACGATATCTGAATTGTAGTTTAAGTCAGTCAGTTAAACGTGCTCCACTTAAAACACAATTTTAAATAGCGATGGCGTGATTTCCCGTTAATCAGAGTAATTATGACTGAATCTTAAGATTAATAATGCAAACTACTGTTGATTAACAGGATTCATTATTAGCTTGCCTTTGTTTTCTTCACTCCTACATACTATAGACTTCGATTTCCTACAAATTACTGTATTTATGTAGACTTATGATTCTTTTTGCCGTCAATTAAGTGGAAAGGTTTAAATTGTTTAACCATAAGCTAGCTAAGGTCAAAAGTTCGAATACATGTTATGCATTAATAACCGAGAGCTATTTTGAATGGAATTTAGGTACATAATTAAGTGTGAACCTGCAAACTATTGAAAGATTGCACCACATTTATTACATAATTGCACCGTATCAGATACGATTATACCATAAAAGTCCTCTAGGCAAGTTTGGGGGTCATTGCAGTGCAATCGTGTAGTAGTTGCGATGCAATTCTTCAATAATTTTCAAGTTCGCAGATTAAGGTTGGTTCTCACCTGAGAATATATATATATATATATATATATATATATATATATATATATAGGGCCGATTTTTTGATTTGCGGGGCCCTGTGCTAGTAATTAAGTGAGGCCCTATCAAAGTATAAATAAATTGTGAATTGAAGAAAAATTGCAAAGAAAAAAATACAAAAAAAAATAATTTTGGGCCAATATAATCACAAATACATATACTAACTATTAGGCCAGGCGGGACACGGGGCCCCCAAAATTTTGGGGCCCTGTGCGGTCGCACATCTTGCACGCCCTAAAATCCGGCCATGATATATATATATGTAAGTATTTTCGCTTCATTTTATTGTATTTCTCAGAACATTTTAGAAGTTTTGAGTTGAAAGTAAAATACTTTTTTAAAAGTTAAAACACTAAAAATTAAACAAATCAAAGTTGAGAATCGAAAGTGAAAAATCACTATGCAAATGTGTGTATATTGGTGCACTGAATAACTAAGGATCGGATAAAAAAAAAATGACTATTACATCACAATTAAAATGCTAAAATTGAGACTATACTACGTACATGATTGAAAGATTAAAAAAAATACTATCTTCTAAGATTAAATAATCATATTATAAATTAATAAGATAAAGTTACATTAAAACAAACTTTAATATAAAAAAAATATTATGAGATATAATATTACCCGTCAATAAACTATTGAAGATGTGTTACGTTCATCTTACAATATAGTCAGAAATTTTGGTAATTATGACATTGACCTCTCAAATGGGTTGCACTGTTGCACTTATTAGCATTGACTAATTTCATAGTCACATGACCAAATGCACCTAATCTAACAATTTTTTTTTCATGCAATAATATTTAGAGAAGGTACAACTTTCCTACAAAGTCAAAGTGGATTTATAGACTTCAGCCTATTTTTCTCTTAAAAAAATGATAAGTGTATTACAAGAGATCAGAGTAAACTCTAGCCATTTGTTTTAACTTTAGTGCATAAACATAAAACAAATGAATGAAAACTATGGCTAATTTTTGTTGGATGAATCAAAGTATGTCACGTCAACATAGAATAGAAAATGGAGTAAAAAGTATGAACATGTGTAATATTACTTTTTTTTTATTTATTTATTATACTCATGCTTTTGAAGTACTTCAACATGGAACCAAAGTATGCATGTGACGTCAATATGCGTCTGAAGTACTTCAGACGCAAATAGTACAGTCCTTTACTTCAGACGCAGATGACTCATTCTGTACTAGTGTCATGTTGTTTTGAGAAAATTTTGAGTAAAATGATTTGTAAAATAGTTATTTTGAAAGCGGTCCATTAAAGTTGTTTACATTTATGTAATACTATTTTACTTTTAAAAGTGAATTATGCTACTATATCATTACATTTACAATAAACTACTATTTTCTCTATATTCTTGCAATTTCAACACATTTTAAAAATATAAATAATAATAACATTTAAAGTTTTTATTATATATATATATATACACACAAAATAATTAGTAGGTAAATGAATTAATAAACTACTTCTATGAGTTTGAAAAAGGGTATGTTGGTAAAAGATTTTGTCTTACATTGACAATGAATATGAATGTAGACTAGTGTATAACTATTTGTACATTTTTGCTAGTGTGAATTGTATGTTTGTATCGTTAGATTGTTTTCTTTTGCGCTTCCAAACATTAAAACATGAATCTTGAATCTTTATTATATCATATTTTGATAGTACTTTATATTTGATGGTGTTATGCTCTCACTTTATTATTATTATTATTATTATTATTATTATTATTATTTTGTAACAATATTTTCCGGCCATGTACAAGTATACAACGATTTTGTCCAGGAAAAAGTAATGCGCCGCCGTAAAATATTGTAAAAATTGATTATAAATTTGTAATTAAAAGTAGTTTGATGTTTCCTTGAAACTCCTAAAAGCCACAATCATAGGGCATCTGATCTTTTACAAAACTGTTAAGGAACATGTGTTCAAAAAAAACAACTTCCTAGTTGTCGACACATCAATGTGTTAGGGAATAGGGAGTATATGCCTATATGTTTTGCCTGCAAATAATAATATAGGGTTATATTTCTCAATTATTACCATGTATATCTTTCTTTTTTTAATAACTAATAATATATATATTTTTTATGCAAATTAAAGGAGAGAAAAACAAAAAAAGAACTATAGAGTATATAAATCTAGACTACATGACGCTAATAAGATACAAAACATGTAAGCCAAAGACGGCTCACTAATCAACACATATGTAAATCTCTCCATTATAAACATATATAATTGGCTTTACAAATCGATTAAAAAGCTCTCAAATAATAACTAAATTAAATTTCAAATAGGAACACTATATATACATATTATTTCTTTTTGTTAATATTATTGATATTATCTTATTTATTTAAATTTGAACTCGAAGACTTAACTAAAATAAAATCAACTTTCTAAAATATAATTTGAACAAACCTAATAATCTTGTGGAAAAGTATATTGTAGAATGATGGCCGTGCATTTAATTTTATATAGTCATAATAATGATAAGTCCTATTGCAGCCTTATTTATTTTATCTTTCCATCCGTCCACCCACTAACCGACCGACCTTTCAGTCCTATTAAAATTTCTATGAACAAAAGAAGGAAAAAAACACAAAAATTAAAAGTGGCAAAGTAAATAATAATTCGACCAAATCTTTTGTTTATGAATTGAACTGTGACAGTACACTTGAATAAAGTTTGATGCTTCGAATTCCATCAATTTTTATCATGTCGAGTAATATATGGATTAAATTTAGTCAATTAATAAAAATTTAATGTTGATATTTATATTTGTTTATGAGTTGTTATTGTTCAATCTCCTTCTCATCTTTTACCTGTTAGGATTATTGGGCGATAGTATTTTGTCTAATATTGATGATGAAATGGTATCCAATACTACATGTGAGGAGGTAAATCGATATAATTTAGTTTCGAGACTCAACACCCCTATCCCAAACCTCAAACCCTCAATATTCATAGCGGTGGAAAACACGTCTTACATGAGACTTCTCATTCACTAGACTAATTCTCTAAGAGCAGTACAATATATTATTACACTTGGTATTATTGTAAATAGTTTCTAATGGTAAATGGTATTATTGAAAAAAAATCACAATATATAATCTATGATTATACCCCGTGTTGTTGGAAATGACTTCTATAGTACTAAATGGTAAATACAATCAGATTAGATACTAATGAAAAATCATTTCAATATTATATAAAATGTCATTGTTGCCAATCCGCAAAATAGATGTTCCCTAATATTATAATCACGTACACAATACAAATATTAAATATAAATTATATATTAGTGTAAAGTATAAGTTTAATCTATAATTATTTATATAACATTTTGTAAATTTTACACCTATTTATTAACATGAGAATAGACTTGCTAAAAAATACTTCAAAAAAAAAATGCATTTGACGGGTTTGGAAGAGAAGCTCGTGGCTATCCTCGTCCTCAACCATGACTCTCGTCCTCGTAGAGTTATCGTTCTCAGTCTAGTTAACTTAAAAATTTTAGGATGCACATTCTTATTTTTGAAAAAAATGATATCGATAATTTTTATCATATTTTAGAAGGATCTTGCCAAAATTAAACTAAATCAATTTATAGTTATGTATCGAATCTTTAGGAATCTAGTTATCTTATTTAGTCAAAGACATCCAATGCATACTCTACTTGTATATAAACCTTGAAGAGGAAATTGTAGTTTACAATTTTCAATTCACAATACAATACAGACTTTGCTACCGATTCTCTACTTCTCTATTTTTATGATCTATACATTTGTTCTTCCATGGTTTATGTTATTCGGTCCTTGATCTCAAAGATTTATAGTTAGTTTGGTAACTAAAATTTTTTTAGTTTGATTTCTCTAAAAGTTGTCTACTACTTTCTTGATTTAAAGTGACATCTATGAGCAGTATATAAATTGATTTATATTTTTCGACTAAAGTTTTATGACAAATTTTACTTAAAGTGGATCTTCGTGATTGTTATCTTTTTTTTTTTTTTTTTCATAAATCAAAGATTAGGTGCATATTTGTTAAGAATTTGAATTGAAGTGATGATTGAGTAGAGTGAATAATTTAGAATGTAGTCCAGCAAGAATAGGGCGCTGTGTCGGTGCTTTAAGATTTTGTTTTATCGTGCTATAAATATTCAAAGTTTTCTTTTCCAACCCAACTTTTGGATGCCTCTCTCTCCATGATTCCCCCATGAACGATTTCTAATCAAATTAGTTACGGACTATATATACATATACATATACATATACACGCCCCTTCTATATATACATACATAGATAGATATAAGAGTTTAGAGAGAGAGAGAGAGTTATGGAGGGCCAAGGCGGCGGAGGCGATGACGGCGGGTGTTGCTCCGGGAAGAGAAAGAAGGAGAGACCTTACAAAGGAATTCGGATGCGGAAGTGGGGGAAATGGGTCGCGGAAATCCGGGAGCCCAATAAGCGGTCAAGGATATGGTTAGGCTCTTACTCGACGCCGCTCGCGGCGGCGAGGGCTTATGATACCGCCGTTTACTACCTCCGCGGCCCGTCGGCCCGGCTCAATTTCCCCGAGCTCTTGCCCGGCGACGCCGCGGGCCTTAACGGGCTTAACGACTTATCGGCGGATTCGATCCGTAAGAAGGCAATCGAAGTGGGCTCCAGCGTTGACGCAACTCAGACGACCACCCTGCGCGGCGGCGCCGGGGGCGGCGCCGTCCAGGAACAACCGCCGCCGCCGCCGTTGACGGCTTGCCGTCTTCAGGCAAAGCTTGACTTGAACGAAAAGCCCGAGCCCGAAGACCCGAATCTTGATTACTTCTGAGCTCTGCCCACAACAGGCGAAATCCCTCGTCCCACGGGTCCCACATCCCAGCCTGACAGAATTATGGAGAGATGATCTTCTTCGTCTTAATAAGTTTTGTTTTCCTTGTTTGAGTTTTAGGTTGGAAAAAAAAAAAACATTTTTGTTGTAGTAAAAAGAATGAATGTGAATATGTTATATCTCTCTTTCTCTCCATTTTTTTCTTTTATTCTTGAGCACAAAATTTCAACATCTAATTATTATCCATTATTCAAAGTATATATTTATCCAAAAAAATACAAATCTTTCCATTTAAATATATATCAGAGTTATTATATTGATGCGTAGATATTTATTTATTTATTTATAAATGGAAAAAATTGGAATGAATTATTTGAAGAAAAGGAAATTGAATGATTCATATGGTGTGGATGAATGAAATCTGAGAATAGCTTAGCGGATGAGAACGAGGGGAACACGATGGGACCGACATGGCCATTCTTATGTTTTTTCCGCCGCAACTGGCTTAGGTTATGTTTGGGAGGACGGTGATGACGAGTTTGGAAAATTGATAGTATCTGACTAAATCATGACGTTTAAAGTAGGGGTATTTGTGTATTTATAAATTAGCAGTGAGTTTGACATAAAAGAATAGTAGATAATCATTGAAAATATTTATATAAATAAATAAATAATTTTGATATGCCAAGGACCTTGTTGTCCAGTGGCATCAAACTTTTTCCTGTATATGAGAGGTGGTGGGTTCGAGCCTCAGTGGAGGCGTTGCTGTAATAGAGTTAGTAGCATTAAAAAAAAAATTAGTTTTGATACATTTGGTGTGTATTCAAATTTTATTGTGGACCGGGAGGGTCCATATGCACCATAGTTATAACGGTGTCGTTTTAAACTTTTTAGTTAATAATGGTAGACGACAAATTTCATTATGGTTCATATAGTAACCTCTCTTATTATTCAGTTTTATTTTATACATATTGTAGTTTCATTAAAACACTATTACAATATCATTCTAATTTAATTACAATTTTCATTACTACAATATCATTCAAATTCAACTACATTTCATTTAGCAATATATATATATATATGCATATTCAGTTGCATTTGTACATAATATATCTAGTTTCATTACATCATCATTGAATTATCATTATTATTCAACTATTGCTTCATTTGATAATATACACTCAATATGTAAAATATGTTATTCAATTTTCAGTTTATACACATTCTAATTTCATTACAACACCACCAAAGTATTATTGTAATTAAACTACAGTTTCATTGAACAATATTTTTATTTTATACATATTCTAATTTCATTACAATACCACCAAAATATCATTATAATTACACTATAGTTTCATTTAACAATATACATGACGCAACAACAACCGTTTTATGGACTTGTTGAGTTTTATATAGGGATGTCAAGATTAAATGCTCAATTAATTACATTTTACACACCTTTCTAAATTTTCCTCTATCCTCAACCAATTTATGAGCACTTGTTGAATATATGTGATACAACATTCAAGCTAAACGCTAACTTCACCACCAAAGTTAGCTCATGAGTAGAGATTTGTCCCTAACTTAAGTATCACTTCACAATCTCCTTTGGAGTCGATGCGGGATTGTATTATTGTCCATACCTTGAGAAGCTAACATCTACAACAATTTACTCTGAACGACTCACTCTAGACTTTTTTGGCACCAGATAGTCTCTTTTCCCTTTGGATGACTTCACCCACTCCGAATTTTATCAAGCACTAGGTAGCCCATTCTTTGGTCACCCCCTTTGCTAGACCGACATCGGGTGAGTGAACGACTTCACTCTGGATAGCTTTTATTCTGGATACTTCTCAATTTTTTTTAACCGAGTAGCTCTCTTTCAGGTGGTATTTTCCCATCACATCTCGACCTCTCAACAAGAGCACCAAATGATACTGCACTCAAGCCAAACACCCTAACTCCTCCAATCCACAAAAGCTAACTCATAATTCATGAAAATACCATTCCACAATATATTGTGAAATTGATGTGAGACAATCTGCACCACATTTCTGAACGTTGAACCTGCATGCGCAACTTTTTCCTAATTGTTTCAACTGAGATTCCTATTGTGTTTGTGTCGGGATCATCTACCAGTGTCATGTGTCTAGAGCATGCATATCTTGTCACTAACCGTTGTTGGTTTGGGCCATTTTGCTAGTCTAATAGAAATGGAATAAGTTTTTCCAATCATTATTACATAAACTATGGTCCATACAGCTGTGTGGAACATAAATAAAAAGTACATTTTTAATATATTATTTTAAAGGACAAAGAATCAACAGATGCCTTTATACTAAGACTTGAACTCACTCCCTTCCATATGAGAGTATACACCGAGTGCCACTCAACTACAAGGTCTTTGGCAAATAATATGCAATTTAGTCCTTGACTTATAAATTTTCTTTTTAAAATTTAGTCTTAAACATCTTTTTATAATTAATTATATCTTAAATTTTGATAATTTTACCTAATTAAGTCATCAACTATTAGGAAAACGATTCTATTGTAGTTTAGAAAAGTCGAACACTTTACCCGTCACCATCCTAATCCTACCAACCTTACCATCTAAAATAAAATCATATGGTCCATTTCACAAAAGATTGGCCCTAAAATCGTGAGCACAATTCTTTTCATTGATTCGTGCTATGCCTATTAAAATTTGGGCTTGGGCTTCCGATTCATTCAAGCCCAAATTTCTTGTAAGTGTCATGAGGAATACTAATTAATTAGCACCTATCTCTTGTCCGCAAATTATATCGTGGACCGTGGTCCACAATGCATTGTGGACCGCGGTCCCAAAACGACGTCGTTTTGATTAATGAAATAGACGGATGAATTCGCGCCACTCAGTTTCTTTTCATATATACTGCAGTTTCTTTTCATATATACTGCAGTTTCTTTTAATATAAAACTACAGTTGTATATTATCGAATGAAACTATAGTTATATCCAAAAGTAACTGCAGTTGTTTTGAAAGGAAACTGCAGTTATGTTGAAAAGAAAGTGCAGTATATATGAAAAGAAACTGCAGTATATATGAAAAGAAACTGCAGTATATTTGAAAAGAAACTACAGTATATTTGAAAAGAAAGTGAGTGGTATATATAGAAAAGAAACTGCAGTATATATGAAAAGAAAGTGAGTGGCGCGAATTCATCCGTATGTTTCATTAATCAAAACGATGTCGTTTTGGGGATCCGCGGTCCACAATGCATTGTGGACCGCGGTCCACGATATAAGAACTGTCTCTTGTCCTATTACTTTTTCGAGTGTGAGAGTGTACAATCTTAAGTCATATTGTGTTCATTTGGTTATGGTCCAACTAGATAAGAGAGAAAATTTATAATTTTTAAAGAAGTTATATAAAAGAGATTTTCAAAATATATTCTTTTAATCTCTTGTAATAATTATTTAATATAAAAAGGCTAATTTTGATAAAAATAAAACTTCTATTAAAAGGTCTAATCTTTTCAAAATATAACTTCCAAAATCCAAATATGCAGTTCAAATTAAAACTGAGTGGCTTAAGCATAGTACTGAAAGTTCGGACCTATGTATATGCCCTTGGCAAATGTTTTTCCAAATAGAGTATAACCAAGACTTAATAGGATTAGCCAAATCCATTGTAATACAAAATTACAAATACCGGT
>CP025650.1:3806531-3951955 GCA_003576665.1 Ipomoea trifida | reverse complement strand
TCCAAATATGCAGTTCAAATTAAAACTGAGTGGCTTAAGCATAGTACTGAAAGTTCGGACCTATGTATATGCCCTTGGCAAATGTTTTTCCAAATAAAGTATAACCAAGACTTAATAGGATTAGCCAAATCCATTATAATACAAATACCGGTGCAGTATGTCTACAAGAAAATATATTCAATCTAACTTATACGGAGTACCTCTTTATGGACATGAGAATAGGTTCATGATATAGTTTGACAAATTTTATATATATATATATATATATATATATATATATATATATATATTTTGAAACTTATGAGATATCTCCAATGCCCCACATGATATTCCCTAATAAAAGTAGGCACATGAAGTACAGCTCAGTGTATCACAAGTGTCTCCAAAATATATAGTGGAAAGCTTACAAAGGGTCAACTATCAAAAACTTTAAAGAAACTTGAAAAAAAAATAATTATTTACTTTTGATCACTTAGAAAAATTTGATCGAGTTAATTAATAATACGGAATATTTTAGACTTCTAGACATCAAGCCAATGAATGATTTTCACGGCCTGTATAGGCAGCTCAGTTGATCAAATGAGTGAAATTTAGAAAGAAAAATTATGAATCGAGTCTCACCCACAACAGTATGGAGCAACATCTCAAAATAAGCAAAGATAGAGTTCCATCAAACCTAATAAATAACTTAAAGGTCAAACTTTATTTATATTTAGAGTTTTATCATAGCATATTCATAACTTTCAATCTATTTTATAAAATCATAGCTGCAATTGAAACTTGTCATTTCATATAATCAAGAGAATGAATTTAATTTTTAACTTGTTAAACAATTAAATGACCATATTTGAAAAGTAAGGAATTGGATTTATTACTCAATTATATGCGCGATGCGCGAAAATAGATGCCCAATATTAATAATCTATATTAAAATCTTAGTTTTATTTAAATTTTAGATATTTATATTATTGTACAACAAGAACAACAACAACAACAACAACAACAACAACAACAACAACAACAACAACAATAACAATAATAATAATAATAATAGTAATGCAAATTATTTTTTAAAATTTGATATTTATATTTTAGGAAATAACTTATATAGTAATAGTACTATAATATATAATGTCTATATTTTTTTTTTACCATTGAAGAAGATAAGAAAATATACGGTGGATGCATATGCATGGTAACAATAGTTGGAAAAAGATAACGGAAGTTATAACGGTAATAATATTTTTGACCAAAATATTGTATAGTACAACTCTTATAACATAATGTATAAAAAAAACTAACGGAAAAACAAACATAAATGAAGGAATTTACCTTTATTCACACTTATTAGTTTTTAGATTTTAAATAATTGAGGAACTAAAAGTTTGATTTTCAACCAAGGGCCTTGTGGTCGAGCGGCATAGTTGTGGCTTCTCAAATAAAAGGTCTCAGGTTTGAACTCTAGTGTGGAGACATTGACTCTTTGTACTTCAGTAGGTAAACTAAATTGTATCAGCATTAATAATGCTCAAAAAAAAAGTTTGATTTTTATTTATTGGATAACTTTTATGTCCGTCAAATTATGTTTTTATAAAATTAGTGCAAGTTAGTCTTCTTTAATGTGATAATGGTACAATGATAAAGATATTTGACACGTCGGTGATGATTCTCATACCAGTATTGAGTTTGATATTTGTCAACATTTTTTTGTCGAGCTTGTTGCACAATATTTCTTTTTAGTACGATTTATCTCTTCTGTATCGTATGCAGACTATTACAAAAAACAAAAAACAAAAAAAAAAACAAATTTTCCTAGTGTACACCATTAAATAGTTGTTACATACGGATTTCACTCGTTATCCAAAACAAAAACAAAAACAAAAAAAAAACCTTTAATAATAGTAATATAAGAGGATAACCAAATTTAAAATACCAGTATTTTAAAATAAGGTTAAAAAGTACCCCAAAAAAGCTATATTTCTTTTGTCACAATTAAAAAAAAGAAAAAAAAGAAAAAAAGAGAGGATATAGTCATGAAAATGAAGATACGTGGAACCCGACATACAGATACAACTATTATATATATATATAATATATAATAATACAGATACAACTAATATATATATATATATATATATATATATATATATATATATAATTGTTTTAACCATTATTATATTACGGAGTATTATCATAAGACATAAAGCTAAACTAACAAACGTGTCAAATTTCATATAAAAAGAGGAATCAATTTACATTGTTGCCGTATTATAATATCCGGAAGTGTACCAACTCAAAGTTTTACCTTAAAATGACTATTTTACATACCAAAAATACCTAACTTTTTATCAAATGTTTATCAGTATAATGATGTATTTGCATTAGAAATCTAAAAATGAACCTACAATATTTTAAAAACGAACTAGCTAGTAGTATATTAAAAATGAACTAATATAGTGACAATATAATTATATGTTAATATAAAACATTAAAGTAAAAATATCAAGATCATGTAACATAGTTAGCTTATCAATCAATTTTGATTTATTTGATCACACTATTAGTTGTTTGACTTGGTTAAACAGTCAATATATATGTGTTTGATTGATTAATTAGCTTTTTGTAACAACTTATTGAAAAAGTCATTTTGAATGTAATCAGCTATCAGCTAATATATATCTAATTTATCAAATATCTTTTTACATTAAGCTAATGCAATCAACTAGTCAAATTCACTAACACAAGTAGTTAAGAGCTATTTACTAAATATCCCAATTTCGAAGTGTTTAAAAAGGAAATTTAATTTGATTTATATTTAATTCATTTTTTCTGTCAAAGGCCTTGTGGTCAAGCGACATGAAGTGATTCTCCTTAGTGGGAGGTCATGGGTTCGAGCCTCAATGGGGACAATGTTGACTTTGTTGGGCTTAAGTACTTTGAAAAAGTATATGGACAGATACTACATATAACATATCTATGTCCTCCAAAAATCCATATCTCCAAAATTAGTTATTCTTAATTGCGTTGTGAAATTATATATGGAACAAATAATTGTATTATATGTTTTGTACTCTTCTCCTCTTCTCCAAACTCCAAAGCTTCATAAAAGTCCAAAAACGAAACTTCAATTCAGTTCTAACCGCACGTATATTTTCGTCTTTCTTCTTCCTTCTTTCCTCATCTCTGTCGTCTCTCATTCTCTCATATCCAGTGCGTTTTTTCTTTTCTTTTTTTTTTTTGCAGAAATAAAAATAATTTCTTTTTGCCTGCACTTCTATATATATACAGCATATTCATACTTTGTTTGGTGAGACTACTTTCATATATAGAGAAAAAAAAAATGGGTGTAGTGTCCATTGATGTGGTAGTAAGGATCAGTTTAGGGGTGTTGTTGGCTGCGGCGGTTGCCGTGGCGGAGCTTCCGCGGCTCGAACATTCTCCGGCGAAGTCCGGCGGCTCGCTGAGCGTGATGGTGGTCGGAGACTGGGGAAGGAAAGGAACTTACAACCAGTCTCAACTTGCTGTTCAGGTACACAAATTAAACGTCCTTATCATCAAAACTGTTGCTTTTCTTTTCTTTCCTTTTTTTTTTTTTTGAGAAAAAAAAAAAATTTCTTACACATAATCTGCCACTCAAAAACCAATTAATCTACTCCTGCACCATGAATCTATTTCTGGTCCTATATTTATAGGTCGTAGTTCGTGGCTTCTTTTCCTGAACACTAGAACCAAAGGGGATGTTTTGATAATAAAAAAAATGACTAAAAAGTGGATTGTTTGATCTTTTGTAAGTTGTGTGTGTATAGTGTAATAAAAAAAATTAATTGACATTTTTTGTTTAAACTGAACAGTTATGAGCAATCTAGATTAGTTTGATCTTTTGTAGGTTGGGGTCACAATGTGAATTTTACCCATAGCTCACAATATCTCAACATTTTAAATATATTATCAAATACATTGTATTCAACACTTGGTTTTAGCTAATTAATTGATGCAAAATCATTCCTTTACTTCCCAAAAATATGTTATCAAACTTTCAAGAAACGGAAACATATAATTAGCTAATTTTCTGTCCACGGTTTGGTTCCGCTTACACATTAATTGCAATAAATAAATAAATAAATAAATAAATAAATATATATATATATATATATATATATATATATATATATATATATATATATATATATATATATATATATATATATATATATATATTAAAGCCATGGAGCCATGGAGGTTGACAATTTGACATGAAAGCTAGCGTAAAGTATCATCCATATTTAACAATTATAAAAATTTATATTTCATACGTATTTGTTTTTTCTATTTGATTTCTTTTTTAATTTATTTAGTGATGTATGTTTTTCCGCCCTTATTTACCTGATATTTTTTTCATTGATATTTTTAAAAAACGAACCATTATTTGTTTTTCTTTCCTTAAATCAATAAAATCAAAATATAAAACGAAAATTTTATTTTTTTAGACAAAAATAGACTTGTCATTTTCCATAAAATCATCACCATTGGTATGTACATGGTCCAAATAATGGCGATTGGAATGATTCCATGCTGGATACCAAGAATATGCTGATGCTTTACAGTAAACCTCACCATCAAGCTTAATTGTTTGCCACGTGTCATTTCATCAAGCTTGAATATTTTTTTTTAAAAAATATTGATTATTCATAGATTGATAATTTGGTTGATTCTATTATATAAATTACTAAATTAAATAATTTTTTTTAAGAAATCATAAAAGAATTGATTGATAAATCATAAAGTGATTTTGAAACGAGTCATTTCCATTTTTGGTCCTACTGTTATTGGGGCATTGCCAATTTTAGTCCACTTCATTAATTTTTGCCATATTACGACCAGTCTTATTTAGTTCTTGCCACTTTTAGTCCACTGTTAAAATTTTCGTCAAATAACCGTCCAAAATAGGGATATTTTGATCTTTTCATGCTTTAATCATCTCCTTTACCCTTTGCAGTGGTCTTCCTTACACATTTTCATCCAATGAAGAGGTCCGACAAAAGCCATGACTTTGTAATATAATGTGGCTCACATGACTTCCGCTGGACCTCTTCATTAGATGAAAATGTGTAAGGAAAACAACTATAAAGGGTAAAGGAGATGAGCAAAGCATGAAAAGACAAAAAATACCCCTGTTTTGAACGATCATTTGACGAAAATTTTAACAATGGACTAAAAGTGACAAGAACTAAATAAGACTGGATGTAATGTGGCAAAAATTAACGAAGTGGACTAAAATTGGCAATGCCCCAATAACAGTAGGACCAAAAATTGAAATGACTCTTTTGAAACGATAATGCATGTAACATTATGTCCAATAATTCTTGTTTGGCATAAAGTCATTAACTCATTATCAAACAGTTCAAAACTATGCATAATGCATGGCTGGGGCCTGGGGTTATAATTGCGCAAATTATATCGTGGACCGTGGTCCACAATGCATTGTGGACCGCGCATCAAAACGACGTCGTTTTGATTAATGAAAACATCACTCACTTTCAGTTCATATACACTGCAGTTACATTTCAAAACAACTGCAGTTACATTTTGATATAACTACAGTTTCATTCGATAATATAAAACACAAATGTGAAACTGTTATTCAGTATCAGTTCATATACACTGCAGTTACATTTCAACCCAACTACAGTTACATTTTGATATAACTACCGTTTCATTCGATAATATCAAAACAAATGTAAGGCAGTATCTTTTGAGATGAACTGTAGTGTCAATTACGGACTCCGTCTCCCACTTACTAAAACGACGTCGTTTTGGGACCACGGTCCACGATATAAGAACTGTTATAATTGTGTGTCATATTTCATAAAATAAAAATAAATAAAATTAAGAAAGATAATATATTTGAGTTATCCACATTATAATGTTAGTGAAGTAATTAAACACAACATTATGTTTAATTAGTTAACAAACTGAGAAAGTCCGATCCGAAAATTATAAATGACATGGTGGAGTGAATTTTTCTGGCTATTCTTAATTTCAAAGAATCTATAAACAATACATCTATTTTAAAAAAATATATTTCATAGTTAGTAAATAAAGAAATCCTAAAGGAATAATTTATTATAAAATTTTAAAAATGTGAAATTAATTTGCAGATGGGAAAAATTGGAGAAGAAAAGGATATAGATTTTGCGATATCGACTGGGGACAACTTTTACGATAATGGATTGAGTGGCTTAGACGACACCGCATTTGAGGAATCATTCACCCACATCTATACTGCTCCAAGTCTTCAAAAGCAATGGTATAGTGGTAAGTGCGTCATATCAATTATATATTGTCCTTTTTATTCCTTAATTAGCTTAGCTTTGCTCAATTACCAAAAAAAACCTTTTTAACGACGTATTTTTGGCCGATGTAATAAATAAAATAGCTTATTTTGAAACATTACTACTAGTGTTTCGAAATAAACTATTGGATTTCAAACTTTTTTTATCATTATTAATTTACAAAAATTACATCATCTACACCTCATTAATCAAAATCATAATATCCTAGTTTGTCCTTTTATGTCTTTTTATACTTATTAGTTAATTCAACAATTAATTTTAACAAACAATTTCACTTCAATTAGTTAGCTTATTAGCACTAATTTTTCAATTTTCACCTTTTAGCGCGCCAGCTTTTCAACTAGGCGTGCAAATAAAGCCTAAATAATGCAACCCTATTTCATTAAATTAAAATATAAAATTATTTTTTTTAAAAGAGAGAAGTTTATAATTTTTTGTAGTTAAAATAATAGAAAAAGTCTATGATGATGATTTACACATATACTTCTTACATCGTGGGCAACTCAAAAAAATTTGGAGAAAGTTTTAAATTTTCACCAAATATTGTGGGGACATTAAAAATTTTTCCATTCACTTCTTAGTTGCACAGTGCAAGAGGCACCAATATCGATTGACATCATAAAATTTTGAAGAAAAATGTTAAATAGATCATCGAACTATTAGGAAAAAATAATTAGTCTACCAAACTTTAATATTATGATATGGAGTTGTAACTCGCATGCAATATTATGATATATAATGAGAGATATTATATATTATGATTTTCTCTAAAGTATTGTGACGTTAATATATATATATATGCAGATGCAATCATGTTGGATACATTAACTTTACGGGTTACTGTATTCCAATAATATTTACTAAAATCATATTTTTACATGATTGTATTGTATATTATCGACGTTGGTTGTATAAAATTTCTCTGAATATATAAAAGTTAGTTGGAAGTTATGACTTGTATGGCTCTTTGAATGCTTACATTGCAGTTTTGGGAAACCATGACTATAGAGGTGATGTGTTGGCTCAGTTAAGTCCCATTCTCAGAGAAAAAGACAACAGATGGCTATGCCTCAGGTCTTTCATTCTCAATACAGGTAATTAAGCTCCTTAATTATAACTTTCAATTTTTTCGTTTATAGTCAATGTTGTCCTTTTAGTTGTATGTCTTTTCTCTTTATTAGGTACCACGTTTAAATCTTAAACTCTACTGGTTTGATTTCTATAACCTATCAATTCATTTAAAATATATTTTGAATTAGATAATCTATTGAGTGTGTATTCCGCTAGATGGTCTGGACCTTGTAGAATATATGAGAACGATAATTGAAACATAGTCAACTACATGACTACATATGATGCATGATGAGATGTGGACGAGATGTCGTAAATTTTTTTAATTTAGTCAAAGGTCTCAGATTTAACCTAGGAGTTATTATACCTTAAAACTTATAAGCTAAGTTATGTTTTGTCACCCTTTGAGGTTCTATCGGACAATCCTAGGGTACCATGATTGAGGAAACATGTGGTCTGATCCAAAAAAATACAAATTGTTTAATTAATTCTAATTAACAAATACTTTGATTGGAGCAGAGGTGGCAGAATTTTTCTTTGTAGATACAACTCCATTCCAAGATAAATATTTCATTGATCCTGGAAAACACACATATGATTGGAGAGGAGTGTTGCCCAGACAACATTATCTTTCAAATCTTCTCCAGGTAATTAATTTAACATTAATTATCCAAAATTAAATAAAATAATATATATTATTTGATTCTCCACTTCTATTTTTATTTAATTTAATTTTTAATTTTAGGACTTAGACTCAGCATTGAAGGAATCAGTTGCCACGTGGAAGGTTGTAGTTGGTCACCACCCCATTAAAAGTGCTGGACACCATGGTGACACAGAGGAGCTTATTGCACAACTTCTCCCAGTCTTGCAGGCAATTAATTAATTTCTTTAATTTTCATTAATAAAAATATATTTTTTCTATAACATAAATGTTACTCCGTATTATTTATTAAATCGGATTTTAAAAATAAAAAATACCCCTAATCATATATTGTTAAGAGATTCTATATATACATGTTTTCTGAATTGTTTTCTCTACTTTCTCTTGTCAGGCAAACCATGTTGATTTATACATAAATGGACATGATCATTGCTTAGAGCACATTAGTAGCTTGGACAGGTAAGCTATCTATTACTTGAAGTAAACTAATCATTAATGACTTTTGCACTCTTTCTTCTTCCCTTAATAGTGATCATTTTGGTGGTAATCCTAATCAAGTTAGTCAGATTATTGACTTGATAACCGCAAGGTTACAAGTTCAACTCCCAACGAGAGCGATCTATCGGTATCTTAATTTGAACTGGTTAATCAGCCTATTAGCAACCTAACCTGATTTACCTTCTTATGTTCCTGTGCCGATTAGGGTCACCCAAAAAAAAAAAAGAAAAAAATATCTCGTATAATAGCTGCGGGTTTTCATCGTGACTCAAATAAATGATAATTTGGTGCATATATGCAAGAATAATTTATAAAGAATTGTGCAGTGCACTGCAATTTGTGACAAGTGGTGGTGGGTCCAAAGCATGGAGGGGTGACATTAGTGACATGGATCCAGAAGAAATGAAGTTCTATTATGATGGTCAAGGTTTCATGACATTGCAAATCAGTCCTGGAGAGATTGACTTCCAGATGTATGACATTTTTGGCCATGTGCTGCACAGATGGTCTGCTTCAAAAACCAATTATCTCTCTGCTATTATGTAAATATATTATTATTTGTGTAGAGAGGGCCTGAGAGAGATTGGATGATTATTATTTATCCATCCATGAGGAAGTTCCAAAGGATGGAAACTATTGACTTGATGATGATATATATGTAACTATGTAAGCTTTTATTTAATCCATTTGTAGTCGAAAATTTCCATTAATATATATATATAAGTCGGTACGTATTTGACCTTGTATATGTATATATGTATGTAACTAACTATGTATGGCAATTCCACCCAATCTCGATGGAGAAATTCAGTCCTCGATCGTCCCGATGGAGGCGGGAATGATAAATTTTTTCAAGGAACGAGGGCGGGGATGCAGACGGGGTTGTACCCTGTCTCAGCCCAACCCCGACCAAGGTTATCTTGGTCAGACCCCGACTTCGTATATGATGAAAGAAAATTAGACAACTTATTGGCGAAATCAAGGTTTTTTTTTTTTCTATGGATGACAATAGGGCGGGGGAATCAGGAAGTATACTTTCCGTTCCTATCTCGTCCCCGGCCAATGCCATTAGAGATGAGATCTTGTAACATCTCCATCAGAAATAGGAAATCTTTTACCATCTCCGGTCAACCTTTAGTAAAACTTTTTTTTGAAGAGATGGTTAAACTAATTTAACTCATACTATTTTAAGTTTTAAAACATCAAATATTAAACTTTTATTCCTAAAATACTTAAATATCCATCAATTCTCAATAACAACTAAAATGCCAATATATATTCATCAAATATTTTTCATGCAAATAAATACATAAATACTCAATTACAAAATGTCAACACATTCAATACCCAAATACAATACAAATCATATACGGCCTTAATAATAATAATAATAATAATAATAATAATAATAATAATAATAATAATAATAATTTTATTATTATTATTATTATTATTATGAAAATGGGGCAGGGCGGGGAGAAGGTACATCCCATCCCTAACAGGAAATTGAAAACATTCTTTGTTTCAATTTCCTTTTACCAACTTTTTTTTTTTCAATCCCCGTTGAAGCGGGGAATCCTAAGAGAAATGGGAAAAATATATATATTATTATCCCTAATTGGAATTGACTACAAAAATTTCGGCGGAAAACGAAATAGGATGATTTTACTTTTATATATATAGTATATATAGTATAGATATAGATTGTGTATAGAGTAAGCCAAAGTTTTCACATTGTCTACCAAATTTGCTCACCTTCAATTTTGAAGTTTCATTGACACTTTTCTGCCAATTTTTTTTATAACAATTAAAAAAAAATCATCCAAGAGCATACGTCGGGCAAAAATTTCCAACCAATTTCAAACCAAGTTTATTTTCACTATTATCTTTGGAAGGAAAATACTGTAGACCTGAATCAAAACAAAGGAAAGAATATTGATCCATTGGGATATCCTATCCTCACTGTCCATCGCTGGTTTGGGGAGATTGGGATAGAGCAATAATGCTCCAGATTTGAAGGAGCTAGCTGGGATGTCATTTTCATGCTCACTCAACTCCCAACTCCTTTTTTGTTCCCACGCTATCCCTATCCCTATCAACTCCTTTTTTGTTCCCACCCTATCCCTATTCCTATCCCTGGACAATGCATTATATTATATTTTTCCTACTTCACAAACTCTGGAGCCCATCGATATAATGCTTCATGTGCTTTTTGTTTTTTATCCTACAATAATTCTATCATAATTTATTCATTTTTCAATTTAGTAAATATTATAATAATAATAATATTTTATATACTAATAAGCATGTTTAATAGATTAATATTAAACACCTTATAAATAAAAGAAATAAAAATTTATAGTGCTTTTCACTAATATGTCTAACAAATACTTTTCCCTACTTATACAATTGAAAATTTTCAAAAGTCTGGTGTCGTTTTGAAATTTAACAAAAATATAATTCGCCAAAAATTGGCCAGAAAATTCATTTTTGGCCAACTTGCTGTCCATTTTACTAAGTATTAAAAAGTACGTTATCATTGAAAATTTTTTTGTAAAACCACAATTTTGGATAGAAATTTTCTATGATTAATTAGTGGACAAATTATTAACCAAATCATGTTTTTAAAAAATATGTTCATGTTGTTATATATATATATAGAGAGAGAGAGAGCAATCCAAACTTTTCAAAAGAAAAAAATCAATTTTTGTCTAACTAAATTTCACCATCTTCCACTACCACCAAGAACAATAATGTAGAACTGAATAATCTTGATAAAATGGGAAAGAAAATTGATCCATTGGGATATCATATCCTCACACTATCCACCAATGGTTTTGGACTTTTGGGAGATGTGGGATAGAGCAATACTGCTCCAGATTTTTTTTTTATTTTCCTCACTGTCACTGAACCCAACACCCTTTTCTGATGAATTTTTATTTTCCTGACAATGAACTTACATTCCCACTTCACTCATTCTGGACCTCATCAATGTGATGCTTCATGTGCTTTTTGTTTTTTCATCATACAATAATTCTATTATAATATTTTTTAATTCAACAAATATATTAATATATTAATATAGTAATAATATTTTGTAGGAAAAATGTCCAAATTAGTCAGAGAACTATACGCAAAAGTGTAATTGGGTCTAGCTCAAAAAAAATCTTTAACTATTCAAAATTATGTAATTCAGCCAAACTTGACATGTTCCTCGGCTCATCACTAACATGGCGGTCATCATATTAAGGCATTATTATTTTAAAATTATTTTAATAATTTTTAATAAATAAATTTTTTTATGACTCGTTATCCAAAACGATGTTTAAATTATATAATTGTCACTTAACATATTATATATATTCAGTTAACAATTATGTATCTAATAAATAAATTGAACGCATTTATTAATTGTAATAAATACATAATTTATTAGCTAAAGATACCTAAAGTGTTAATTAAATTTACTCTATATACTGTCAACTTACATAGCTAGTGCTAGTTTCCTACTTCACAAAGTCTGGAGCCCATCAATATGCAGTTTCATGTGCCTTTTGTTTGTATCATACAATAATTCTATTATAATATTTTTTTAAGTCGATGAATACATTAATATTATAATAATATAAATATTTTATATATTAATAATAAACAACTTTTATATACAATAATTTAAAACTCATAATGCTTTCAACATTGTTTGAAACACTAACTTTAATGGATATTGTGTGAGAATAACTACCATATAATTTTCTCTCAAAAAAAAAAGAAAAAAACTACCATATAATGTGCGGGTCATGGAGTATATTCACTTTCTTGCATACGTTATAATTGTCTTATTCAAAAATGAATACTTTGCGAGAATAGCTTATCCTTTTGAAATCACTTTTGCCAAATGAGTAGATGTCAAATTATACCGTAAGTCATGATTCACATTGCTACTAGGTGTATGACTGATAAATGTTCATTTTTAATATATTGAAAATTTATTTTTAATGTACTGAAATTTTATTTTTTAGGTAAAATAAAATTGAACTTTAAAAAATAAATTTTTAATAGATTAAAAATGAAAGTAATAACGGACATGTATCTCAGTGATTCACCTAATTACAATCTGGACCATGGTACACTGTATACACATCACAAACTTGGGCTAAAAAAAACCCTTTCAATTCTCACTTTCTTAGCTTGGATTTCAATATAGCATGATTGTGTAGCCTGTTTCAATTATGTTGCTTTTGGGTTATGTATTCAATAAGCAATAGTTATGCCGTGGACGCTGGGTCGAATACAACGTCGTTTCACTTTTTTTTTTTTATAAAAAAAAAAAAAGAAAAAGAAAAGAAATTAACGCCGATTCCTCATCGCAACAGAACACAAACTCTACATTCACAGACCCTATACTTCACACACAATTTGAAAACTCAACATTCACACATTACAAGGCTATATGTTTAGTGTTGTTATGCATTCACACATTCAAACCTCTATATTCACATGTCATATACTCCATATTCACAACTTGGGAACTCCACAATCACACATTACAGGGTTACAAGTTGCTAGAACTCTGTTAACTCTACTACGGATTCACACATTCATAACACTACATTTACACATTTCAGGGCTGCTAGAACTCTGTTAACTCTACTACAGATTCACACATTCATAACACTACATTCACAAAATCTATACTTCATATTCGAGTTAATACCCAAAATAGTCCTCGACTATAGTGGTTTTTCTCAATTTCGTCCTAAACAACTTTGGTGACCTAATTTAGTCCCAGACTTGTATGTTTTTTCTCACTATAGTCCTCCGTTTGTTAATCCGTTAAGTTGGTGTTAGATAGAAGGTCAATTATGTAATTTCAATATTGTTTTCTTTTTACTCCACCTGTGAAATGAAGAGAGGCGAAATGGGGAATAAACCCAAGCGTTTTCGGGAGAAAGAAAGCGCGTTTAAATCAGAACTGGTATTCATGTCCGGGCTGCACACACGGATTTGTGAATTTGTGGGGGGAAATCTTCTTACTAGTTGCTTCATTTATCTGCATTTTGATTTGTCATCTCCTGTATTATGTATTTATGTATATCTATGGCCTATGCTTCTACTTTTTATTTTATTTTTTATCATAAAGAGGGCCTGGGAGTCACCCAAAAATCAGAACATCTTTGATTTGAAAATTTAGAAGGTATTTTCTGCTTAGTTTCTTATTTTATTTTATTTATCAAATATTCCATAATTGCTGCAGCTCTTGAGTAGACTTGAAAAAGATGAGTGTTGAGTCATGCACTGGTAAGATTAGCTGTATTGCATTTGGGTATAGGTAAATGATGAAATATACTTTACAGAATTAGGTAATGGGTACAGGTGTTTGTGAACCTCTAGACCGCGAAGAGTGTTGTGTATGGGCTCAAGGTGGTCTTGCTAGAACTCTTGATCGAAAAAAGAGCGATTTTCAAGATGGCAACGGCGGTGTTGCGCTGATGAGTGTTGTGGAGTACGCGGTGCCAGATTATGGCAGGAGAACTAGAGAAGATTTTGGACGGAGAGTTGGGCGGCCGGAGACGATGGTGGAAGCGGAGGCTGTAGAGCTGGTTACGGACTTGCAGAAGACAATATTGAATTTGAAATAAATAGGGATTTTGCAAGTGGAGTAAAAAGAAAACAGTATTGAAATTACCTAATTGACCCTCTATTTAACACCAACTTGACGGATTAACTAACGGAGGACTATAGTGAGCAAAAATACAAAAGTCTGGGACTATATTAGGTCACCAAAGTCGTTTAGGACGAAATTGAGAAAAACCACTATAGTTGAGGACTATTTTGGGTATTAACTCCTTCATATTCACAATTTGAAACCTCCACATTTACACATTTCAGGGCTGCTAGAACTCTGTTAATTCTACTACAAATTCACACATTCATAACTCTACATTCACAAATTCTATACTCCATATTCACAATTTGAAACCTCCACATTCACACATTTCAGGGCTATATGTTTAGTAATTTTTTTTTAAAACATAGTGAAACGGCGTCGTATTGGACACAGGTCCACCTTACAAGACCCAGCATAATTTGCGTTCAATGAGCGTTTACTAACCAAAAGAATTATCAAAAAAATAAATAGAAAACTAGAAAACAAAAAAAAAAAAAAAAAAAAAAAAAAAAAAAACAAAACAAAACAAAACAAAACAAATAACACATTTACTTATACATGAAGAAAATAGAAAACAAATTTTGAAAACTAAAAATATAAAAATTAAAATAAATGCAATATAAATGATTATCATCTCACATAATTTTTTTAAATGTAAGAAACTTAGTAGATATTGTGTTTCAAAATGATTACATTTTTAGCAAATGAAAATTGTTTTTCTTTAATAATTTTTAATTTATGTTTCAAATATAGTTTTAGCATCAATACAATTAATAAATGAAATGAAAATGTTTTGTTACAATAAGTCAATAATGCATATATTTCAGATCAAGTAAGCTAAAACTGAAAATCAAATTCTTTTATTAATAAGTTTTAAATTAAAATTTTAATTTATAAATGAGAAATTGTATTAAAGTAGGTACACATTATTTACTAATTCAAATTTATTATAATTATGTTAAACTTTTTTAAAAAATTGGCAAAAGAATATACTCCATAATTGGTAATAAGATACTTTGTATAAAGGTACAAAAAGCATCAAAGAAAAACATTATTCTTTTCTCATAAAATTATAATTCATTTCCCACATAATTCCTTCACTCCAACCAAACGCCGCCGTTAGATATAGATAAATTTTAGAGGTAGAGATTTAGAAATTACAGAAACAACAAAAGCTTTACACATTCAGAAAGCTAATTAAGGTCCAGATCCTAGTTACTACAATACATAGGGCAAATGCATAGCAATATATGCTTATTTATCATTACTGAAATACACAAGAACCCGGTAAATCTTGCACTCCTACAGAGTTTTCCTAATGATTTGGCCCTAAAAGCAAGAGAAGAAATGCCCGATAATGCCCTGAAGTTTCTGAATGAACCGCATCGTTCAGACTTTTCTTGAATTTCTTGTGGTATTCTCCTTTGATATACTGCATGTCGATCTCAGCTCGAGTAACCACTATTCTAATCAGCGTTGCATCATCTGTCCCCATTCCTTTCATTGCCTTGTGCAGCGCCTGTTACAATTTGATCTTTTGAGACTCGTTCTTGTTTCTTTATCAAAGAAAATGGTGCAAAGAATGTAAATGCGTACCTTAGCAAAGTATTTTGCGGGATTCTGAGCACACTGTAAAATAGTCAAGAGGCCAAACTCAAAAAGCCCAGAGGTTTCACTTTTTATTGCCTGTGAAAACCCAAAAGCATTACTCGATAATTTTAGCAAGTTAAACATAAATTCAGTAATCTCGGTTTCTCACCTTCTTCAATGAGTTGTACGTGTTCTCATAAGCAGAATTAACAGCAGCCAAATGTGTCCTGCTTCTCTCGGAGAATATCTGTATAAATTTCTTCTCGTCAGTCCCTAACTTCTTTTCACCAGCCTTATAGAGAGTTTTAGCATCGTGTTGTACTAAAGCTGCATCAACTTCTGGGCCTTCATGGCGGGGAGTACTAACGTATGCTAGCAGCAACTACAAATGATAACAAAAAACTATAAGTGTTCAAGACATCCATAGATTATCTCACAAGGATACAATTTTACTGAGGTTTCCATGATTCTATATGATGTAAAGTGTAAGAGAAAATAATTCAAGAAAGAAGTTCAAGTCAGCTGGGAAGGTTACGGAATTTCATATGACAGAAAAAGAAACATATAATAAAGTGAAAAATACACATAAGACTTCCTTACACCTTAAGAATAAGTGAAGATATATATCACACGGCTTCAAACATGTTTAAACCAAAATTTTCCCTCTTCAAACATGTTTATACCAAAATTTCAACCTTTTCTTGCTTTATACTATCCAGAGAAAAATGAAATCTCTGCATCTCTTTACATGGAGTGAAAGAGAGAGGGACAAACCTTTTGGTGATCACCAGAAAGAACTTGAAGATCATGCTCAAGGTAAACACCAAACTTTGAATGATAGATTTGCTTAAGGTATTGTAGCTGGGCTGGAGTCCGTGAACATATCACTTCAGTGACAGCCTTGTAATCGCTTGTTTCACGCAAACTCTGCCTTATTATGGTAGCATCCCGTCCTGCAGGGTCATGCATCCAAAGTAATACTGCTTTCTGAAAGGTTAAAATAGGAAAAGTATCAAAAGCCAATGCATATAGAAGCCGAAGATGCAAAAAGAAAAATAATAATAATAAAATAAAAAAGAGTAAATGATGAAATTTCATACACTCAATTTCTTATTCATTTTATTTATATACAGGTTACAAGTTTCACAGTGACATTTATTCTAAACCTGACCACAGTTGCAAGTTCTCAATAGACAAATAACTATAGATGTCTACTTTCATGTTTTACCTCGACTTTACCGCTAAGCTCAGAAACCAAACGTTTGGTAAGCTCTTCAGAGTACATAGTTCGATACTCCTGCTGAATGAGAGCACGTTGTGTGGCATCCCTATGGGCAAGGATATTAATAACTGCTGCAGTATCACACCCAAGTCCTGGAGAGACAAAATCACATTATTGCTAAGTAAAATATTTATTGTAATTCTGTATCAGTCATTTAAATTCTTCATTCATTTCCATAACATAGTAATATGCGATGCAGACAAAAAATACCTCCATGGACCTAAAAAAGAATGGAATCTTATATAGTAATCCCCACTAGCCAAGTACGTCGATTTGGATCATAGAGGTGCCAGCAGCGAGGCAACTCTATGTCAAACATGCTCATAGTTCAGAATTGCAAGTGATAAATATGTGTAGAGATAGACAAAAATTACAATGTTCAGCATCTAGACAGAACCTCCCTTGGCCCATTGGGTAGCTTTAAGCATTTTCCCATTCATAGCATTTACAAGCTTTTTTTTTGTCAGGCCATGAGGTGTCCTGATCATGCCCTAACTATAGAAGGCACCTTAATCTTGTACCATACTCAAGCTAATCCCCGTTCGCACCAGGCCAGCCCAATTAAGGGGCAAAGTGCAAGCCAAATTGGTTTTTCCATACAAGAGGGGGTTCGAACTCCCGACCTCTCTTAAGGGACAAGAGTGCATAGCTACTCATGCCAACCAAGCTGGTTAGCATTTACAAGCTATTGTATTCTTCCTGAACTGAACTCATCACTCTAGGAAACTAAGTAACTAACCACTTAGGAAGGGTTGGAATTAGGTATTCTAAACTGAATCACTGAATGAGTTACCCAAAGTGTAACTTATGTTTATCACAATTATTCTTGAATAATCTAAGCAGTTTATTTAGTAATCCATAATCCAATTAGAAGGTAAGCCAATGCCACCCCTAATTATGTACCAAGGTGCCTATTTTTGTCTCACTTTTACACATGTTCTGGACACTCTATTAAAAATTGAAGGATGACATGAAAACCTAAAACACAACAAAACACAAAATCCATCACTCTCAAGATCTTCAAATTGCCATGAAGATGCATAATTAGGGGTATCACTTGCTCAATCGTGTAATTAAGGGGCTAATTTGACCCTATTGTCTATCTTAGAGACTAAACATGCAATTAACCTTTTAAATAATCACTATCTACATTTTTGCAAAAACTATGGGGGATAAAGATTGCAATCCTTTATGGCTCATCCAAACTAACTTGGAGTTTACCTCAAAGGTTTCACCAACCAAAATTCCAAGAACAATATGAGACGAAACCCAAAATTTACCAAAATTTTAGGGCAAGTTTTACCAGAGGAACTAATTGATTCTGTCAAACTACAAATTAATACATAGAAATGCACAAAGCAAGAAAGGGGAATCATTAAAATTGGGTAGAGAATCGATCAATAATCTGCAATAAAGCACAGAAATTGCAGTCGAGAAAACCACACTCAGAAAGAAAATTTTACCCTTGAAAGCTTTGTAAAGGTGCATGGCATCGTCTCGAGGGGAAGTTAGCACCGGATGAGCACTAAATGTAGCCATAGCTCTCTCTGAATTCTCTTCTCTTCTCTTCTTGCTTCTTTATCCTCTGTACGTAAGCACTGAGACTGTAATTAAACAATATGTATTGCGTGTATATATAATGAGCATTCCATTTGTACGTTATACTTATACAGTAGTTATCAACACGGATCCCAAAAGGGCCAAAACGCGTTAATGTGGTTATCCACCAAAGCGCGTAATAGATTAATTAAAGTCCTTCCCTAACTCATTGGATAGCTCAAGTGGCAAGTGAGCTCTCTTTGTGTGGAAGAATTTCTGAATTTCGAATTCAATTTTCACAAGTGACGATTCTCCATGAGCCAGCTCAAAAAAAAAAATCCTTCCAAAGTCCTAACTCCTAATCTTACAGGACGTTTGGTTCGAAGGAAGGAAATTGGAGGGGGATGAGCCGTAGAAATACGATTAAACAAATGAGTAGATGAGAATAATGACATGGGTAAAAATGTCTGTGAATTACAATTCAACAAAAGGATAGAAAACATTGTAATTGAGATGATCAAAGAATTGTAGTGGAATTGCAATGCAATTCATGTCTACCAAACAATTCATTGGTCATCGCCCAAGCAATTTCTAAGTTAGTCCTATCGTAGATTCTAAGCACAAGGATGCTATCTCCACACTTTTATCAACTTGAGAAATTCAATATCCAATTTAGAGTTCAAGAGCCTAAACCCCGACGACCGTGTCGCTTGAGTAGTGACTTAAAGGTCATATGACCTACCATTTGAAATTTGAACTAGCTCTGCGAGACAAGTCCTATGACTTATAGGAGTAAACATTAATAAGGATATACTTATTTTGGTGTGGAACTCATCAAAGTTATACAAATTCAATTGATCTCTTTTTAAGTTAGGGAATATATTAATAGACTCAGGATGTAGATATATTGTAGATAAAGATGACAATCTATTGTAGATATATATTAAATTAAAACAAGGTTTCTTAAACTCTTTGTAACTTTCTAAGAATACTGCCTGCATCACTGCATGTCATTTTATTATTGGATGTTTACATACCAAAAGTTAAAATTCTTATAGTGATTGGTTGATACTTTATAGTAGTAATAATTATGTATAGCTTTCTTATTAGATAGGAATTCTAAAGAGTCATTTCTATTTTTGGTCTTACTGTTATTAGGGCATTGCCAATTTTAGTCCACTTCATTAATTTTTGTCATATTGCGACCAGTCTTATTTAGTCCTTGCCACTTTTAGTCCACCATTAAAATTTTTGTCAAATAACCGTCCAAAACAGGGGTATTTTGATCTTTTCATGCTTTGATCATCTCCTTAACCCGTTGCATTAGTTTTCCTTACACATTTTCATCTAATGAGAGGTCCGGCGAAAGCCATGGCTTTGTAATGTGGCTCACATGGCTTTCGTTGGACCTCTTCATTGGATGAAAATGTGTAAGGAAAACCATTGCAAATGGTCAAGGAAATGACCAAAGCATGAAAAGATAAAAAATATCCCTGTTTATGACGACCATTTGACGAAAATTTTAACGGTGGACTAAAAGTGGTAAGGACTAAATAAGACTGGCCGCAATGTGGCAAAAATTAATGAAGTGGACTAAAATTGGCAATGCCCCAATAACAATAGGACCAAAAATGGAAATGACTCAATTCTAAAATATATTTGTATTGGTGGGTAGTAAAGCTCATATGTTACTTTTTAATTGATATTAATATTAATATTAATTTAAAATTTTTAAAAATATTAGCAATCATTTTATTAATTAATAGTAAAAATAATATTTTATTTTTTTCCTATTATTACATATTTAAAGGTCATATCTCAAAATAGTAATACATGAACTGTTGAAACGGGCTGGCAGGGTCAAAGCCCACCAAAATACAGGCATATGGGCGTCAACCCGGCCTGGCCCAACTTAAGCCTGTGGGCCCACCAAATTTTTTAAAAAAATAATAATAAAAGTTAATATAAAAAATATAATAAGTGTATATTAAAATAATTTAGATAGTTTAAACATATATTAACACATTTGTAATTTTTTAAACAGGATAATAACTAATAAATAATCAAATACATATTAGTAATATAATGAAGTTGATAAGATATATTTAATGTTGTAAATTTATCATTGTAACATTTAAATTTATTGCCCCGCTAAAGTTCGCGAGTGCGGGCTAAAAAAACCTGTCAAAATATGAACCCAAAATATCAAAGCTCTTGTCCTGCCTTTTTGTGGGGTAGGGTGGGCTATGCTCGTTTTGACGGCTCTAACATTTTAGTATGAACAATATAATAACTAACCAAAACCACCAAAAAAATGCACTAAAATTGCTATGTGGGTGACTGATAGGTGAGATTATTGCTTAACTGCCCAACTACCATATTTTTGTCCATTTTGAAATTGTATAGTTTCTATTAGGAAATTGTAAATAATTATTTAATTCCCATCACCTACTATGACAAAGATCGTTAATAGTAATTTTAGAAGAAAAAAAATATTTATCTCAAATAATTTATTTAAAATGATATATAATTTAATAATTGCCACAAATTTAAATATTCTTTTTTTTTTGTATGAAGTAAACAATTGGCTATATCAGAATGTCCCAAATTTAAGAGATGTAAGTGTAAATGAAAATATTAATGATTTGCAACTGTACTGTTGGATAATGAACAAAATAACTGTTTACATTTAATTGAGCTGTTGGTCTTTTTCGTTCGAGCTTATGGTTATATTAATTATATATATATATATATATATATATATATATATATTTCTGGCAATACTAATAAGCCTCGAACTATAGTTCATTGTGCAATTAGACCTTAAACTTTAAAAAAGTTCAATTAAGCCCTCAAACTTGTTATTTTGGAGCAAATAGACCCTTGAACTTATTTATGACCTGTAATAGCAGGTTATAAACATTTCCGGCGATCCTCCGGCCAACTCCGGCGAAATTCCGGCCAAAAAACAAAAACCAACAACCGCCGGCGACCGTACGGTCGCCGGCGGGTGGCCGTTGGAGACGGCGACCAGCTTGGTCGCCGTCTCCAGTTGGAGACGACGGGGACCAGCTTGGTCGCCGTCGCCGTCTCCAGAGTTGGAGACGGCGACCAAGCTGGTCGCCGTCTCCAACGGCCACGCCGCCGGCGACCGTACGGTCGCCGGCGGTTGTTGGTTTTGTTTTTTGCCGGAATTTCGCCTGAGTTGGCCGGAGGATCGCCGGAAATGTTTATAACCTGCTATTACAGGTCATAAATAAGTGCAAGGGTCTATTTGCTCCAAAATAACAAATTTGAGGGCTTAATTGAACTTTTTTAAAGTTTAAGGGTCTAATTGCACAATGAACTATAGTTCGAGGGCCTATTTGACCCTTATCCCTTTTTTAAATATTTTTATGGCAATACCTTGTTTTCGCAATGGTAAAAATGAGTTTGCAAGTTTTACCTTAAAAATGATTCCCACAATATCCCTTTTTTTTTTGAAAACAGTATCAAACGAGATAGATTAAAACAGCTCAGAATAGAGTCAGGGGACAGAGTCTCAATACAGCGTGTGAGCCTGAGAAAAGGCTAAAGAAGCTAAAGTATGTGCTCCAAGATTAACAGACCTTGAAGCGCAAAAAATCGAACAGTGATGAAAAGACGAAATAATTGCTCTATATGCATTAATGTAAAAAGCAACATAAGAATAAAGGTGACTCTGCTCCGCTGTTAACAACCGATGTAGAGTAGAGCAATCGGTATAAAGATGAACCGCCTGGAGCCCACGCCCTTTGAGCCATGAAAGAACCTCCTTACAAGCTAGTGATTCGGCCATAAGTGGCGAAAAGCAGTCCACAATATCCCATTTAAATAATAATAATAATAATAATAACAACAACAACAACAACAACAACAATAATAATTTACCTTTTGCCTTCTTTTTCTTTTTAATCTTCCAAACTTAAAAATATGAATTTGCAATTTTTTGATATAATAAAGGGGGTTGGAGTTGACTTAAAAAGTCCAGATAGGCCTTTCCGTGTCTACAAGCTCCGTATACGCGTTCTTGTTGCATAGTACGGAGTAAATAATTTTCAATGACTTTTTTCATACAGAATTTAACCTACTTATAATATTTACTCAATATGATCTGTTCATAACTACTTTCTCAACCTACTGAAGCACGTGTAAATCGGGACACCGGGTGCCACTAGACCACAAGGTCTTTGGCTTCATATTTGTCAACATCTTTGATTGAGATGGAACTTGAGTCAGAGACCTTTTAACTTTTTTGTGGTTTGATGACATCATTAAAAATTTATTTTTAGTCATCAACTATTTTGATATTAACATATTTTTAGTATTACTCTTTTAATTTTGTCTCATTACATATTTGAAAATTTTTTTTTGTTTGTCGCAATTAGTCCATTTAAATTTCACCATTAATAAAAAAAAAAGTCTAATATGAAATTTCATCGTTCAATTTAAAAGTTTATGAGAAAGAGCGAAATTACATGTTGAGATAAGATGCTTGAATGATAAAATTACATGTTAGTCATTTTTATTAGACGGTTGAATGACAAAATTTTAAATGGAAAACTAATAATTGCTGCGAGCAAACAAAAGTCAATGTTGTAATTAGGTAAAATTAAAAGAGTGACGAAATCAACAATGCTACAATAGTTGAGAATTTAAAATGAAATGTGTTCTTCCAAATCATTGGTCAATTGAATAATGTTGCAAGTCTATTAATAAATTTTTTTATAATATTTTGTAGAATTTAAATACTATGAATTGAGATCAAATCAATTAAAGTGCTCGGAGTCAAGCAATTAATTTGTCTTTGCTTTGTGTCGGGAGTTGGATAATTCAACTTCCGATTTGAATTTTGAGGATGTTAGAGAACTGTCACTATTCTTGATAGTGTGTTTCTCTTACTATTATGAGTTTTATGATTCATGTTTTGTATCAAGATGCTTCTCTTGAATAAGTTCTCTTTTATCTTTCTTTTTTTTTAATAGTATGAATTGAAGTAATTGGTTTCAACTTTTCACTCTAAAGATAAGTATTAAATCTCTATTTATAATTACATTACAATAAACAATTACTATAACTCAAATAAGTAAAAACTAAATATCTTAAACATAAAAGTTTAAATTATTATTAGTAAAATTCAAACTCCTTGATCGTTGGTTGAGGAACCCAAAATGCATATATCCAAATAAGCTTTCATAAGCAAATACAAGCTAACAAGAAAACGATGATTTTTTTTTTCTTCACTTTTAAGCGGTCACAAACTGGCAATTTTAGTAAGGAAATGGGTAATTTGATCCTTATTTTTAACTTCTATAAAATGCCAAAAACGGAAATTCAGAAATCACTTGGAGTAAAATGACCAAAAATTTTCAACTACCATACACGTGATTGGAAATTTGGCTCCGTGGTTGAAGAGGAAATTTTGATTGATTTTGTATTTGAACTCAAGATGGATTGGAAAGTTCAACTATAATATGCTTAGAACTTTGTCCATTTAAAAAATAGTAATCATGTGCAAAAACAATATTCAATCAATCATTCCACAACCCATGGCTGAAAAAGTGGGCAAAAGAACAATCTAAAAATTAAAATAATTAAAATAAAATAAAATAAAAATCCAAGACCCAATCCGCTCCAATTGAGTAATTCCCATGAATAAATAATGCTAGTATTTTGTTTATGTGCAATGCACAAAAGTAAATGTCCAATATCAGTACTCTATATTAAATTCTTAGATTTATTTAGATTTTAAATATTTATATTATTGTATAATTATAATAATAATAATTATAGTAATAATGTAAACCATTTTTATAAATTTATATTTATATGTATAAATTTATATTTATATTTTAAAAATCTAACTTATATAGTACTCCAATATACAATGTTTATATATATTATTAGAAACATAAAAATGTTCACCCTTGAGATTTTGGTGCATCATGCATGATACATCCACACACTTTGCAAAATGTCATAATCTCAGCTCGTGGAAATTCAAAGACTTGAGCAAGATAGGATATTGAAGATACTGCGGATTATAGATCCCTGAACAAAATTTTAGGTGGCGTTTGGTTCATGTAGTGTCTAACCAAAATACCAAACGCCACCTAAGTCTTAATAAACTATATTGAAGATTTTGTAGAGGTCTTTTAAGGATGATATTATAGTTTATAATGAAAGTGTGTAGGTACATTGGTTTCATGTAGATAAAGCTCTCACGAGGCTTAGGGAAAACAAACTTCTGAACTGATAATGTTCATCTGGTGCAAGTTGAATCAGTGAACACGTAAGTATAATCCTAGGCTATTAGAAATAAAATTATTATAGTGTAACTATATTGTAGTATTATAAAAAAAAATTAAAAAGTTATATAATAATACATTATATCAAGGCCTCAAGGGAGTAGGCCCTAGTATTTTGCAATGAGTCAGTCTAAGAGTGTAAATTGGTCACTTTGGACTTCTGAACTGTAAATAAGCACTTAAAAATCAACAAGGAATATAGCCAACCTGTTAGCCATGCCTGCATCAAAAGTGGAGCTACATTCTGATCATCAATGAATTACAAGACCTGCTCAGTTTGAGGTGCGGGCATGAAGAGAAACTGCAACAAGCAAGGATATTGTGCTTATCAATCACTAAATATAAACAACTTTCAAATAATTTTTAGTTTGTTTTGATTGTTACCTCGAAGGATTTTCCTGATCTCTCGTACTCAAGCATGCTGAGAGCAACTTCACAACTTTGGGAAACAATAGGCTCGGTGTCCTTGGCAAATTCCTCAAGGAGAGCAATACATTGATCATCTACACGAGATTACGTAAAAGGTAAGGGAAAGGAAGCAATGGTCATGTAAGACTGTAAGAGATTTGCTTGAAAGAAATACAAATAAAAGTTTTCAACCTCACTGCAAAAACCAATGTGTGCAATATGGACTTTGCTGTCACTATTATTATTAATAAATAAATAAAAATCAAATATTTAAAAAAACTCCAAGGCCCATGGACCTATAACCCATCAGTCAATGGGTTATTATGAACCGATGGGCCAATCTGCAATATTAGTCTACATTTTGCAAGCATGTTTCTTTCAACCAAATGATAAACAAAGAGAACAAATAAGAAGATGAAATGATGTTTTTGAGTGTATATCTCATCCATGCTTGAACCAACTATAGTTACTATACCAAATTAGGTTCAAAAGAATACATCTAGCAAAGAGAGTGGCAAAACCTGCTATAGAACCAAGAGCTTCAGCTGCTTCATGTCTAACCATAGGATGTTCATTTGTGTTCCTAAGTGTCATAGATAAAGCATCTGAAGCCTTTTTGTTCTGCAACTGACCTAAAACATATGCAACCTGCAAAACAAGTCAACAGAATGGATACCTTCAAAGTTCAGAGAGATGAGAAAAATCAAGAAAAGGACATCAATTGCCACAGAAAAGGCATATTGAAACAATTGTTTGAACTTCATATTCTCATCGGCAATTCACACTATAAAGACAACTACTAGTCACTATTATTTTTGGTAATATTATAACCCTCAGTACTCGGTAGCCACCTTGGACCCCAATTATCAAGAGGTTGAGCTGTTGTTAGACTCCATTTGAGGGAGAGCTAGTAAATTAAAATAAATATCAATGCATTTAAATATGGACCAACCCACATGTTCAACTGTGCCTTGCAATCCTGCATTATAGCTGGGTAAATTACGAAAAAAGTAACTGACTGTTCCTACTTCTGGCAGCAGAGCTGCTGAGTCATTGTTAAAAGTCAACTAAACTCAAAGCTATATATATATATATATATATATATATATATGGGAGTGAGTCCCCATGACCTCATTTTTCTCATTCATGCACTCTCTGGATTTTTCAATTTGTCCTAGTGGCTCACTCTACAATTCATAACTGACAGCAAAGTGGCCCCCACTCTCAACCTATGTTCTCCCTCCTTTATTCACAGCATTGCATTCTGTTTCTTTTTTCCTTTTTCTTTCCTTTGATTTTAATATTTAAGAATGAAAAATATCTGGGCAGTATATAAACAAGGTTAAGTAATTGTGAATATAGAGAGATTAAATTGATAAGAGAAGGAAACAGAGCAACAGGAATGTTGTTCAAATATGCCATGTTTTTATTTGATGTGTTGTGTACTTGTGTTTAACTCAATTTGATAAATCTGCCTTCCATAAATTGATTGGGAGTTTCACATTTGTCAACTATGCCAATGAGACAGCATGTCAAAGCAACAAAGTGATATGGTAGCATGCACACACACACGTTATATGCACATTGTATCCTTGTCAATGTCTTTTGAGTACAACAATATAGCACAAAAGAAGGTGACCTTTGAAAACATACACATGGATAATATAGATTTTGTTACTAATTTGCATTTTTAAAGTTCAAAATACTAATTACTAACTAGACAGGTTACGCGATAATTATTTAAAAAAAAAAAAAACAAACAAACAAACAAAAAAACAAAACAAACAAACCAAAACATAAGGGAAAAAAAAACAAAAACAAAAACGAACATAAACATAAACTAGATAAAATGAAGCTGCATAGTGTGGAAACAAGTATGCATCAACTGGACTACAAAAGAATTTTCTGAAGGTAACGATAAGCCTATGGCATTAGAACAAATGGAAGTGTGCCCCAACATGAAATAAACTACTGCATGATAATAAGTTAATAAGATCAAGAAAAACAGAAAAATTATTACTCCAACTTAAGAGAGTAGAAAACTGACTTCTACTTTGGTCCACACAAAGTGTCAGAATTCACCAATTTCTTAAAAATCACAAATCAGCTGAAAGGTAGCCAGAGAAAACAGACCTCATGTCGCAGTAAAGCACTGTTTGCACCTAAGGATTCAATAATTGCAGAGATAGCTTCCTCTCCACCATTGTTTCGAAGTGCAAAAAGCGCAGCATACCGTTCATACATACCCTTTTCTTCACTTAAAAGAACTTCCCTACAGGCAGAAGAACAAAATAATTACATACAGAAACCAATAGAAGCTATAGTTACCATTTTTAATGTGACAAACCTCAGGTGTGGTACAGAGGAACAAGAAGCAGGCGCAGCTGGGTCAACTGACAGAAAAGGAGATGGCTCTAGTGATGAGGTATCACCATTACTTTTAGCATCATCCAGCTCCTTGATTCGACTAAGAGCCAGTTCACATGTTTCACGGACCTCCTGAGCAGGATCTGACGCCAAGCTTTCTTTTAAAAGGGGAAGATTACTTTCTAAACCAATTGCACCCAGTGCTTCTGCAGCCTGTGCAATTTTCATTGAAACAAAAATGAGCACGAGAAACTTCAATTCAATACAAGATTACAAGTATATTACACTCTAAAGAAGATACCTCATGCCGAACAATGGGATGCAAAGAAAGATCATTCAGAACTGCTACCAGAGCAGGGATGGCATCAGCATCTTGCATCTGACCCAATGCAAATGCAGCCTCATGAGCCAAGAGATTTGAAGGGTCCCTAGTTGCTACAAAGAGAAAAATAAAAATAAGGATCTAAAAATTTCACCATGCTTCATTGTACTTCAAAAAATATTAAGTAAAATGAAACCTGAATCCAGTAAAAAGCTACAAACTGATACAATAAATGGATAATTATTGGTCAAGAATCCTATAGCAGTGTAGCAGAATACAAACAAACACTCACAGAAATTCACTTTACCCTCCTAATTATACCAACAGACACTTAACCCAATCCTTCACCGCCCCACACCCCCTCTCTCCCAAACCCTTTTTGAACTTTTTATAGGAACAATTAACTCCCTGAATGGTGGTCCATGTTCAACGCTGGATAAAAATACCTAAATACCATTATAAATAAGTATTACTCCATATATATTTTGTACTTTTTTATGCATAAGCTCAATACTCCATATTTTTTTATTTTATTTAGCAATATGCTATAGAGTTAGAAAAAATAAAGCTCATGTTTCACTAAAATCTTCTCATAGTATTTTTCTTTTGCTCTCTATCAAAGTATCAAGCCCATTTGTCCATGAGGATTAACTTATTTCATTGAAACTTACTCAATCTTTTAGAAAAGTAAAGCCACAGTTAGGTTCTCCTTCTATTATGTCCGGGAGCCACCCAACAAAAGAAAATTGGCTAACTGTTAGGTTTTTGGAAATTTTCTTATGACGTATACCATCTTTATTTTCTGTTTCAGTGCAAACATCTCTCTATCAAATCCCTTTCTATGGTTTGGAATGAGAAGAAGAATATCCAGGTAAAAAGAGCAATCAGAGTCATAAATGATTTAACAGTTGGTGTTTTAAAAACTGCACAGATGACAACAAACCAAGTATAAGAGCAGTTCGTGGTGCTGTGCCACGGAGATTGCGAAGAGAGAACAGGGCTCTGAACCGCTCCGCTATTGGTTGGTTCTTATCCAACAATCGCTCACACAAAAACTTCTCCATCTCCGGGGTAACTTCAAATGGATTCTGAAAGTTAAAATGCAATCAGATGGAGGTATTATTAACTTATCCATAAAAGCCACAAAGATCAACTTGTTAGCCATTTCAAATGCATAATAAAATAAAATAATCCAATGTGGCAGTGAGCTAATGGAACTGCCAAGAATAACAAGAACAATATAATGATTAAACTGAATGTTATATAAACACGAACACAAATAATATTTTGCATTAAATTCAAACTATAAGATAACAACAGGCCAACAGGGTGCATTACTGCATATTTGAATGGATATCTCATTGAAGCATTTGAACAAACACGTCACGTGTATGAGCAAGGTTCACGAATAAAGCGCTTAATTCACCAGTTAAACTATAAGATAAGGAGAAAGAAACCGGAAAAAAAGTGTGATTACAGAGTTCAAAGTATGATTATCTTCATTTGGAAAACCGCCCATCTCTCTGCACTGCGCTACGGAAGTGTTCACGATGAAGAACAGCACAAATCAATTGTCCTGCGGAGAGATCATGAGGAATACATAATTCAGTTACTTTATAACTCGACGAGCAATAGAGAGAAACAAGCAGCTTAGTTTACCTTCTGTAGATGGAATACTGACTACTGAGTATTCGATGAAAATAGGGTTTTCGAAATAAATGGTAGGCTGTATTAATGATTCCTCGCCAATGGTCTATTACTTAATTCGTGTTCTCCCTAGTTTACTACTTAATTGTTTTAGTTATTCCTCGCCAATGGTTAATTGTTTTAGTTATTCGTTTCGTGATGATGAAGCACCCTCAAGGCCTCAAGACTCATGTCCGTAATTTCGTGAATATTAAGAAGGTTGAAATTAGTAAATGAATTTTTTTTTTAAATGTAATTGTGTCATTCAACTATAAAAAAAAAACTATAAAAAAGTAAAATTTTTGAAAAAAAAAACTGTAAAAAAAAAAAAAGAAACACAATTGAATTTTTGAATTGTCTAAAATGTATAAAATTCTACAAAACTTAACATGTTTTTCAAGTCATCGTTGACGTGACGATCATCATATTATAAATTATTATTTTTAAATTTATTTTAATAATTTTAAATAAAATGAACTACAAAAGCAAAAACAAAAGAAAAAAAATCACCTCCCTCCTCCTCTTCCTCTCCCGGCCAGAGACGAAGAACATTGTTTCGCCTATGGGTTGGAGATGAAGAGCTTCTTCGTTTCCATGTCTATTCTTTGTCTCTGATGTCTATGGTTTATTAATGTGAAGGTTTGAAGCTTTGAGAAAACAGGCATAGTGTTTCGTCGCTTTTATTCATTTTGTCGTCTTTTATTGTATGTCTATGCTATCTAGAAATTGGATAGCAATAGCTTAGATACAATAAAGATGGCTATTGTGAACTTGCTATGAAGTGATGAGGACAAAGCCATGGTGGCGACAGTGTTGGGAATTAAAGAGGTGTTTGGCAAATGATTGATAACTAATAACTGATACTAATAATGTATACATATTATGCGGGCTCCCGCCGGCCAGCCCCATCAAAGCCCGCCATTTTGACGAGACATGATAAAAAAAGTTCGCCAAAATACGGGCCATTAAATTTAAAGTCCAAGCAGGGTGAGACGAGCTAAGCCCATTTTGACAGCTCTAATGTAGTGGTTGTAGGTTCTTTCACTACCTACCAACTGGTCGTCTTCTACGGCGCAGGAGAATTCAACCAAACATTTATTACATGCTTAAATTATTAGGCATGTCCTATATTTTTAATGAAACAAGTGGAGTTGTGCACATTAGTGGCTCCCGTCAGGCACAAATTAACAGCCACCTTGAAAGCTTAAGGTCAACCACAATAGTTGTTTTTTCACAGTTTTTTAGGAGAATATGACTTATGTGGAGGAGAGATGAATGAGAGAGAAGATTGAGGATTTTCCTACAAAAATAATTTTTGGTTGGACATGTCATGAGAGCGAAAAGTGAATGGGGATGCAATTTTCTGCTCGTAGAGCACAAGAATCGTGCTTAGTAGGTGCGTGCATAACACGTGTCTACTTAGTGCGTATTTAAAAAAAAAATTAAATTTTTTGTTCTAGTCTGTTATCAAGACTTTTTTTCTTTTTCTTTATCTCTCTTTTCTAATCGACACCTTAAAAAAATTAGAATTATTGAAAATACTCTAAATCCCTGTCTCTCGTCTCCCTTTCTTTCTCTTTCCCAATGGCTCCAGGGATGGGGTGAAAATTTGAGAGATTGGAGTATGAATTTGTAATTCAATAAACTGAAGGGGTGAAAACATATTTTCCCAAAATAGTAAAAAGTCATCACGCGTCAAACAATCGTCCCGGACCTCGTATTCCCATTTCATTTCACCAAAAGTCAGTTGTTTTTTTCTGCAACTTCCGACCATTGTCTCTCCAGAATTTTCTGATCAAAGTTTTCCAGGTAACCCTTCTTTATTTCTCCATAATTTTCGGTCAGATCATTATCTCTCACTGTGTTGCAATGTTCTATGATCCGGGATGCGATTTGGGTTGCCTTCCGAACCCGAATCCGAATTCCCCACACCGATTTACGGTGGCTAAGCCGCTAAGGGACTGTTTTATTCGATACTTTTTCATTGAAAAAAACATAAATTTATGATCTTTATGTGGCGATTACTAGCTTGATTTTGGTTTGATTAATTGGGGTTTTCCGTTTTCTGACAAGTTTCAAATCAACCATTAGCTATCAATAAAAATAAGATTGTATCCTTGATCTATATTAGTTGATTCTCCCCTTGGAGCTCAGTTTATCGGACGGTGAAGATTTGAAGTGATTGGTTTTTTGTGTTCCATTACAAAAACTGAGCTGAATTCTTGCTCAGGGGAGAGTAAAAAATGTGAAATTTATTGTCGGTGGAGCTTTAAAGTGGGCTTTGTTATGTCTATGTTCAGATTTAGGAGTTCTTATGAATCACTTAACTAATGGGTTTGGTATTTTTTATTTGTTTTTGGTGTAGAAGTTACTTTTGGTACTAACAGTTCTGCTTTAAGCTTTAAGGATTGTGTTGAAAAATATTGAGCTGAGATATTTTGTTGGTTTGATTAGCTTTTAGTAGTCCAACTTGTCTAACAAATCGAGGGAGCAGATTTCTTATTGCATAGTTGCAATCCTTGTGACAGTGTATAGAATCCGAGTTGTTTTTTCATTGCACTTATGCAGCCTTAGTTTAGGGTATTATTCTGAAAGAATTATTGGAGTTCATATTCATCTAAATTGCACCTTCCTGTTCTGGGCTACAGTGTTGGAAATAACTATTACGGGAGCCTTGTTGTTGGTTGTTGTTGCTGTTATTAATATTATTTTAAATATTCTCGAGGCTCTTAGGTGCTTCTTCTAATAGGGAGTTATAGTATGGGAAAGAAGCTAGATAAAGCTGATTCATTAGGAGAGTGTCTTTCCCATGTGTCAAGTTGAATTGAATAAATAATTGCACTCAACCCGAGAGATCAACCTGCACCCCTGTTTTAAGGCCACTATGATCTTGAATTTCAATATATCCGGCTGTAAATCAATAAAGAATATCCATTTTGCCTATTGGTTTTAATGGTTTACTGGTCTTGTTCCTAAAATCTACTATGAAAATTGTTAAAAGAAATTTTAGCCATCATCTAAAAATCTACAGCCAAATCTAAGGTATCATACAGTACTTGTTAAAATGTTAGTGTTAATTTATATAATAAGTGATTGTGAGTTCTTACTTGTTTTTCAAAAAAAAAAAAAACTTTTAATTGATCTTATACATAAAACCAACTATTTATAAATCCCTTTTTCTGTATCTCAAAATCAAAACCCTGGATTTGTTGCTACATAGCTATTAAATTTCAGCTTTTATAGTTGAAATCTTTAAAGTACTATATTATTTAGGACACTTTTAGGGCATTGGTCTGCATCTACTCTTTAAAATCTTAATTTTTAATGGAGTGATGAAGGGGGAGTTGTAGATATACGCGAGGTAAACCAACCTAGGTTGTCCATAGTTAACTGGTTCAAATTAAACCAAGAAGGCTAATAGGCTGCTCTTGCTAGGAGTCAAACTTGTAACCTTGTGGTTACCAAGTCAACAACTTGACCAACTTGGCTGGGGTTGCTTCCAACGCTTCTTCTTTTTTATTTGACAATAGGAAGTAAACAAGGTATGCTCCCATGTTTGTTTGTTTGTTTTGTTTTGTTTTTTAATAGTTTTTTTTTCCCCTTTTGTGTATTGATAGTGTTATGATGTGCACACCTTGTTGGAAAAGTGGAAAACTATACTTTTAGTTTCTTTGTGGTGAAAAACTTTTATTGAAAAGCAGATAAACCGATTGCCAGCATGTCTTGTGTTTCTATGCCTGAATACTGGCAAAGAAAGGGTTAGTTTGAGGTCTTAAAAGTATTCTGTTGTGGGAAAGATGCCTTTCCCCTCATTACCCAAAGGAATACTATCTAAGGTCCCAATTCCTTATCACGAGGCATGACTCTTATTAGAAGTTTCCTCTTGTGCCCAAATTGCAAAAGCTTTGTGCTGTGTGTTACTCTCTGAAAGAAGTTAGAATCTTGATTTCATTTGCACTTGGGGCCGAGGGCATGTAGCTTTTACCTATTTCAGAATGCTTGAGAAGCTCGATCATTCATGTTTCTTGCATATGCTTTTGTAATTTAGTCTAGGAAATATCATTTTCTAATCAGCACACTATAAGGCATAATGATGAAAGCTTATTGTCAACAATCGATCTTCAATATTCATGTTTGAGAGTCGATATTCTCTGGATTGCATTCTATCCCCTCTTCATTTGAACCTGGAATAAAGAAGGGTATGAAATACAAAATATTTATTTGGACCAGAATATAAATAATGTGACCAATTCTTGTCCGTATGATTGCATTTGCTATTCTTCTTTCGTTTCAAGCATTTGTCTTCTCATCTACTCTAGTCTAAAGCAGTTTTTCATTATTTTTTTAAATAACTTCTCAGAGGGCGCTTTGCGTAGCATGGCCTTGGTTACGACTGCAGAAGTATGTGACGCAAACCCACAGCTAATTGTGAGCGGGGAGCTCCGTGCTCTCCAGCCAATTTTCCAGATATATGGCAGACGCCAAGTGTTCTCTGGTCCAATTGTCACCCTGAAAGTGTTCGAAGACAACGTTTTGGTCCGTGAATTTCTTGAGGAGAAAGGCAATGGCAGGGTTTTGGTTGTTGACGGGGGTGGCAGTTTGAGGTGCGCAATTTTGGGCGGCAACCCTGTCGTCCAAGCTCAGAACAACGGGTGGGCAGGGATCGTGGTCAACGGCTGCATAAGGGATGTCGACGAAATCAACGGTTGTGACATTGGGGTGCGAGCTTTGGCTTCCCACCCGATGAAAGCCAACAAGAAGGGCATCGGGGAAAAGCACGTCCCAATAACCATCGCTGGCACCAGAATCTGCGATGGAGAATGGCTTTATGCTGATACTGATGGCATTCTAATCTCCCGAAATGAGCTTTCCGTGTAACTCTGGACCTCGTCTCGCCACATATTCGTGGCTAAACATTGCGCGCGCTTATTGTATCGGAGATTATGAAAGCATGGATCATTTTCATGTATTTCTTGGTATTGGTCTATAATCTATTCAGATGGTTTCCTTTTGGGTTTGTCTTGTTATATTCTCCTTTGAAGATGATAGTTTTTATGAACCGCAGAAGGGATTTGTAATTACTATTTATGTTAGTTCTAAAACTCAAATTTCCACTTTGGCAATATAACCTATCTGGGCATTACTTTTTCAGGATTTCCCTATTTTACCTTGTAACATATGGTTGGAATTATATATCCATAATGATTCCTAATCAGGTGAGAACCAATCTTAACCTATGAATTGCAAACTTATGAAGGATTGCATCGCAATTACTACATGATTGCACTGTTACGGTTCCCAGATATCCGGGTGCAGTGCAATCATGTAATAAGTGCGGTGCAATCCTTCACAAGTTCACAATTCGCAGGTTAATATTGGTTCTCACCTGATTATGGACATATATATATATATATATATATATATATATATATATATATATAACACCCTTATTTTACCTTGTAACACACACACGCGGAGTAGTTTATAATTTTGGATGCAATATTGGGTAGTGATATGTCTATCTCAAGTTTAGATCATTATGCATTAATGGCTTCATGCATGTCACAATGATGATTGTGATTTTGATAGCTAACCAATAAGAAGCTATGATTTTCATTTTTTCGGTGCCATACTGGACTGCGATATGTCTAGTTCATGTTTGCATCATCGTGGCCAATAAATTATAATCACAACATTTTAAATTTAAAAAAAGAAAAATAGTACACCATAAGTTATCCCCATTGACTGAAAAACTGTGAGGAATTGAATTTAAAAGTAATTGGTTAGTGTTTACCATATAATATATAAATGATAAATATGTAGTCTAAGTGTTGATTTAAATTTTTAATTAAGACATAACGCGTCAACTAAAATCAAATTCATATAGGCTAATTATCAACTTATTTTTTTAGTTGAGTCGGAACAGATCCTTCCATTATTGTTAGTGGAGATAAACAAAATAAATCAACCAATAAAGTAAATTGATGTTTTGTTAAGATTTATGTAACTTAATTTTCATTCAAAAAAGAAAAAAAGAATTAAACTATTTGGTAATTAGTTGTACCTATATATGGTCACGAGATTAGTTCTTGATAGCACCATCTCAATTGAACTCATCATATGCACATGATTTTTTTGTGTTGTTTACTTCTTATGTGTGGTTTGCAAGTTTTCTCAACAAAAAAAAAAAGTGGTTTGCAAGTTATTACATATATAAGAACATACTTTATTCCGTGCACGCCCTTAGATAGTGATTGCGAATTTTTCTCATCACCCAAATACAAAATAATCGAGATATATTGGGTATTACAATTACTACACTCAAACTAAGAAGAATAATATACCGCTCTTGTGAGACGATATTGACTATTTGTGCTTCAGTAGGTTGAGAAAGTAGTTATGAACAAATACTATATTGTATTTGTAATAGAGTCAGTAGTACTCAATATATATATAACGCTCTTGTTTGGATTCAAATTTGTAACATTGTGCCAAGGGCCTTGTGGTCCAGTGGCATCAAACCCTTCCCTGTATACGGGAGGTGGTGGGTTTGAGCCTCAGTGGAGGCGTTGCTGTCTCTTTGTTCTTCAGTAGGTTGAGAAAGTAGTTTATGAACAGATACTACATTGTAATAGAGTCAGTAGCATTCAAGTCAACGGTCAAACTAACTTCACTGAATTTAATGTTTAATTAACATTATACCATATATATTTTATTTAATTATAACATAATAATCATCTTGTCCGCATCTCGAATTGTCATTAGAAGATCTCATCAAGACTTGTATATAGGAAGAATCTCAAACCTATACCATTAAATTACTAGGTCTTTAGCGGAATAATAAAACTTTAAGTATTTAATTAGTTGATCATATTAAAATAAATTATTAATTGTAAATTTTGATTAGTTAATTTCTTTCTAATACAAAATGGAAAATAAGGTGATTGATGGATATGATTGATGAAAGAAGAAATTAAACTTAATTAATTAAGAAAATTTATTATTATTAGAATATGATCTGATCTAATAATCCCACAAGATAATGTGCTCGAAACTCTTGTCCCAGTAAAAATTAAAACAATTATTATTATTATGATTATTATTATTTGGAACATGATAATGTGATATGGTCACTATCGACAAAATCTTAATTAATTGCGTTACGAGGTGGTTCATATAGCCAATATTCCTGCCTATGAGCCTATCAATTTCAAAAACCAAGTTGCAATTTAAATTTACAAATGATTTATCATTAATCAATTTTCAATTATTATAATAATTAAAGCCATAAAACCAAGATGCGTTTGCTGCTATATAGCCTAATTTTTGGGTAAATGGCCCGACTTTTAGCCTTCAAATTATGAAAAAAATAGTTAATTTAATCTCTTAGTGAAAAAAGTTGGAATCGCCTACGTCACATGCCCTCACATCCCGACCTGACAGAATTGTGGATGAGTAAATCATGGTGAATCAACTGATCGACAAAGGTCATTTAATTTCTAATATGCTAATGTTACATTCTCACAATCCCAACTAAACACACAAGGTATGTAAACTTACTCTCACATACTCCACATTAATCCCTAAGAAGTTAGGGTTATAAATTAACATTTACGTGGCGTTTGATTCAAAGAATAAAAATAAATTAAAGGGAATATAATAAAATTCCAATGGGAATAGGAATGGAATAAGAAATGAATATAATAGAAATATTATTCTATTGTTTGATTCACAAAAAGAATAAACATGAAATTATAGAATGAATCATATTCTTGTATTTGGTTGGATGAGAGAATAAAAAGGAATATCATTTAAATAACTAAACTATCCTTATTCAAAATAAAACGCATACAAATATATATATATATATATATATATACTCACTTACCGTAAAATAACAAAATACAAAATATACAAAAAATTATTATATTATTTCATAATCAATTATAAATAAAAAGATATCGAAAAAAATAATAATGCAAAAGATCGAAACATTATATTGTACAAAAATTGAGTTTCTCCTGTTCGTGCACAACATGTTATACACACACACAAGTTGGAGGAAAAAAATCAACATAGAAATAGATAAATGTAATGTGATACAATTTATTATAATTATTAAAAATATAAACAAAATATAGCCAATAATAATTCATTACAATATTCTTAAATAAAAAGACTAGCTAAGAGTGATCTTTAAGTAAAATACCCAATAGAAGAGTATTTGAATATACTATGTATCAAGTGGGAATTATATATATCTATTTATATGTAGTAATCTAAGTAAACCATAGTATGATGAATGCCCAAGTTCAAAGTTTATTGATTAGGTTAGGTTAGGAACTATTCCAAGGTCAAACTTGGCATCACATTCAAATTTTATACATTACAAGACAATATCTATATGTATACCTACACACTATTTTGACACAATGCACAATTAAATAGCAACTTGTAAGTAATAATTCCTATTACATTTTTTTTTTTGTAACGAAGAAAACATGCAACCACTATTTGAGAGGCGTGCATTAGTTAAATTCCGCTCATATGTAATAGCATACAAACCACGCATAAAAGGTAAACCGTATTAGGAAGATTTTGTGGGACGGGTAGGGATGACAATTTTAATCTGCCTCGCGGATATCCATCCAAATTCATCCCACATGGATCGAGTTTTTTGGGGTGATAGTGAGTGGCGGTCGGGTTAGATGCATGTTTTATATACACAAACGGCCTAGAACCCCACTCGATCTACCATATATATATGAATAAATATAAATATAAGTACTAATATGTTTTTTTGTTTTTGAAAACAGTACTAATATGTAGTTAATTCTATTTTTTTTTTATAGTTTTTATTAACTTTTTGCTATATTTACTTCTAAATTAATAAGTTTATTTTTAAAAATTAACAATTTAGGTATTATATTTGAATATTTATATTATTTTGTGTTTTAATATAACTAGTGAATTTTATTATTTTATTATGTGTAAGTGCTTTAAATATTATTTTAATTTTTTTTAATAAAATAATAAGTGATGAGTGGAGAAAGTATAAGATGGGTCGGGTGGTGGATGTAGCCCTCCCCTGCCCATTGTCATTCCTAGCCACAAATTTGATTAAAAGGATATTGGTAATAATAGAACTTGTGATCTTCTAGTACACATCAAATTTGATACTGTATATCGATAATATAACACATTGTCTATATAGTATATACTTTCAAAATTTGAACCAAACAAATATCATATAACATTATTATATTTGCATTATCTAAGTTATGTTACATAAGTATAACTAAATATAAATGTAATGTTTTTGGGTAAAGCTTTGACCACAAAACCTTTTCCATTTGGGCAAAGTTTAAGGTTATCTCCTCCTTGTTCGGAGTCTCCTTTACTCTATCACCCCAAATGCCCAATGCACCTTGCAATTTGCATAGAACTAGAATGAATTTTTATTATTTTTAAAAAAACCCCATTATTGTAGTCATCTTTTTTTTTTAAACCCCATTATTGTAGTCATCATTATTTTTTACAAATTGAAATAAAATATACATTGTATGTTTGCATGCATGTTGCAAAGGGTCCACAGTACATGTTGTAAATTTATAATTATCACAGATAAAATTATAAAAATGAAATATGAAAAGATGTGACTTCAAATAAAATAAAAAGAGGCAATTGGCAAATTGCAAATACTCCAAAAGGAAAGAGATAAATAAAGAAATCTCTGCAGGTTTTCATGTGTTTAATGGTTCCCCTGAAAAAGACACAAAATAATTTGAATGAGTAAAACATCAACAAATGGGGATTAAGAATATAATGGAGTCAAATGTCATGATATATATATATATATATATATATATATATATATATATATATATATATATTTATATATAAAATGTAAGATTTGAATTTGATTGGAACAGATGATGATCATACTCGAGTTTGTATACCAACAATAGCACTCATATTATTCATCTTCATGAATATTATATTTAATTCAAACTTAATTAAAATCTGTTAAAATTTAATAATTATATAATTTAAAACATGAGACGGTTATGAAGCTTGTGAACCATGTAATTAGACTTGTTTTTTGTATTTTTTATTTTATTTTTTTGTAAAATTTAATTAGAATTAAAAAAAATATTAACAATATATCTCTATTATCATCTTTATATAGTTTGAACTGACCATATAGCCGCTTGACAATAATCCTAATTTGGATTTTCGCATTCAATTCTCAATTTTATTATTGTTATTGTTGTTGTCGTCGTCTTTTATTATTTATTTATTTATTTTGGTGGTGAATTGGAGGAAGAAACTTTCAAGTTTCAGCCACCAAATTAAACTCATGAAAACAATCAAGTTTGAGATATTACATAGTGAAGATATTGTCATGTTTCTTTTGACATCTAGCTTCAGTATCTTCCATTGGAATTGCCAAAAATTAATACGTAAATAAATAATAAGGAAGGCCTATAATATTAATTTTATACAATATAATCATGCATGGCATATATAGATTATAGTGTCGGATATAATAGATACATTAAAACTTTTCATAAATAATACTCCGTATATATTTTAGTGCTTCAAAATTTTATTTTTTTTTGGAAATTATAAAATTTTGATGTAAAATTTGAAGCTAGTTTGCTTTGTATAATTCTCTTTCCTTTCACTTACCTTCTTTATCAAAATATTTTGACCAAAAACTCTATCACGTGATGTGATATTATACAATTTACTCGTGATAGAATTAATCAATTTATAGGTAACTAATAAATATAAAACAATTATGACACATATCAATATATTTCAGGTCATTAAGATTGTTCACATCCTCAGGGAGGGGAACCAATGCATTGGCTTCCTCACCAACATGCGCCAAAACTCTCCGCAGGGCACGTAAATCCTTGAGCACCCTTCGGACGGTCTGATCGAAAGCCTTGCGACTAATAGACGTTGCTAATCTTCGGGACTTTGGGTCCCTACGATTCACCAAAAAATATATATATCATGTCACATCACTAAAATTTTGGTGACAAATCTAATCTAAGAAATATTTTTCAACATTAAACACTATTTATATCTATTCTTACTTATAATTGGATCATGCAATAATTAAATGACAAAGAATAAATTTTACTTTTGATCCCCTGACTCTATACATGAATCACATTTAGTCCTTAAGTATTAAAATTTTATAATTAAGTGCATAACTATATAACTTGTATCACATTTGATCCTACCGTTCAATCTCCTGACCAACTATTGTTGGAAGTGCTCTTTCCAGAAGAAGTAAATGCAATGCTCCTTCCGGAAGAAGGAAATGTTGTTATGATCACTTCTTACTTTTTACAATAGGACATTGTTCCCACAATTATAAAGAAGGTATCTTAAGAATTTTTAGGGTAAATTAGATTTTTAAAAAATAAAATGTAATTAGTTGATATGAATAAACTACTCCAAATGTTCTTTAATTTTTATTTTATTATTATAAAGATTATTTTTAATTTATTATTATTTATTAAATATAATTATAATGTAACTAATAAATTATTATTATAAAATATATTCATGTCCTTAAAAGTTAATTTACATTTTATCAACTACCTGCTAGTAACAAATTTTATCAAAAATTTCTTTATAAAGTGATAATATTGTCAAGTAGTCAAACTAGATAACATAATAAGTTAATAGCTAACGTGACGCTTTAATTACTAACCGTTAACAACTAACCACTAACCACTAATTGCCAAACAACTTAAACGAGGCCAAATTGAATATGTTATTACTATTTTTTGAGGGCTTAAGTCAGTTAAGACTTAAGTGAGCGTCAAAATATAACTAATTAAATAGCATTAATGTAATTTTTTTCGATAGTACAATTACAATATTAATGGATTGCAACTAACATACTTATTCTAAATTACGTATTCAATAACAAGTATTATTAAGTATAATAAATAACTATTAAATTAAATTAATCACAAATAATATAATTAAGAGTTAAGACGCAGTACACAAGATTACTTTAAATATATCAATTTATATATGTTGATCAATTTAATATAACCAGCTACTTGCCTATTTCAAAGATTCCTAGCCTGGCCTCTTGAAAAAAGAATAGGGATTCGATGATATTTCACTTCATAGTTTATATTATTATTATTATTATTATTATTATTTGATTTTTTATATAACTCATAAAATCCACCATAAAACAATTGACCATGAGATTTAAAGTTTCTCCGATCGATATCTAAGGTAAAATATCCGTGTTCATGACAAGAGATTTGATTCAAGATAAAATTGAATTGAAAAATTGTTTCGTTTCGTAACCTAAGCTCACAACAAAATATTTTAGCTGGTATATTAGATTGTACAATTATATTTTATATTATGTTATGCTCAACAAATTAAAGATATACCATCTCTCTATGGAAGGAATACTCTCTCTCATCCCTCTCCTAAATAACGTAACATGGAGTAGGATTTGAATATTAGTCCAAAGACATTTGGATAATGCTTCACGTACGTTATATCTCATTTAAGGAGAAGGAGATTGGTGCGCTTTTTAATTTTATGATATGTATGAAGATGGATAGGATTATTTTCAAAGCTCATTATATTATAAGTCTTCTTTTCCTTTTAATTGAAAATAAGAAGGGTAAATAAAAATCTTATTGTTAATTAATTAGTTTTTATGTAAATTTGTGTTCGTTCTTGAGGGTCTGGCCTATGCCCCGCTATTTTTTGTTTTCTTCATTATGATTACAATAATTTTTTTTTTCACAAAAAAATAAAAAGAAAAAAGACTATATACTGGTGGAGTTTGACTTGGAATCACCAATAATACATAATAAGTCGAAAAAAATTATAATGTTTCATCATTTGTAGACACTCTTTTATATATATATCAATTCACCTGCGAAGACTCCCTCAACTAAAAGATGGGGTGAAATCTAAGCCGCTGATCTAATCTAGATCAACGGCTCAAATCAAGAAAAATTATTTTTTTAAAAAAAACGTGATTCTACCAACATGCATGCAAATGATCAACTATATCAAACTGATGCACCTTAAGATATAAAACTACGCATTTAAGTTATAAAACCATGCACCTTAATGTATAATTAAACAACTCATATTAAGTTTAAACTGATGCACAAACTATAAAAGTGACGCACATACATTAAGCTTTATAAGTATACACACCTAGCTAAGAAGAAAAATGATGCATCTAAAGCTTTAGACTGACGTACCTTAAAGTTTCAATAAAAACGCAGGGCATATCTTAATCATAGAAACCACGCACCTTAATTTTGACGAATACGCAAAAAGACTAAATTGTCACCGTATTTTTTAAAAAGTTTTCTTTAATCTGGACTATTAATTTTGATTAGATTAATGGCTGAGATTAAACCCCATCTTTTAACTAAAGCTTATTAGCCTAATTGATCTCTCTGAATATATGTGTGTGTATTCTTTTTTGGCATTTTTAATGACAATTATGTTGAATATATAACGAAGAGGAGGTCCCACCAACTTGCAGCAAAAAGTTTAACAAACCTAAATAAAGAAATAAGAGATAGATTAGTATAAAAGTCTGTCAAACCATTCGGACAAACACAAAAGTTCAACACTGTGGTGACCCATCAAATAAACAAAAGCATTAAAAACACTAAAAAAGAAATCAATTAGAAATCAAGCTATAACGGAAATAAATAATAATTAATTATAAATAATAAATTTGAGAGGCTCTTGAAGCCAATTCATTAAACAATGTAATGGTGAAATAATTAAGTTATTTCCTTCCAGTTAAATGAATTAATACAATATTTAATTATTATTGCTGTTCAAATCAAATACAATAAACAATCAATTCAAATTAAATATAAATAAAATTTTCAATAGAGTTAATTTTATTTTTCGTCATACATTTATAGGCGGTAGTCTACTTTTAGTCATTTTTATTAGAACACTCTTATTTAGTCATAGTATTATTGTGACATGACAATTTTTGTGCATATATCAACAAAATCATTGAAATGTCTTAAATACAAAGACATTTCAGTTTTCTTATTATTCTTCTTCTTCTTCTTCTTTTAAATAATACAAAGTGAGTTGACCCGTTACATATATATATATAAAATTAATAATTGAAGACCGAAATGCTCTTGCATTTGCCAAAGACCTTGTGGTCTAGTGGCACTCGATTTACACTCTCATGTGGAAGGGAAGAGGTTCAAGCCGATTGTTGACTTTTTTTAAAAATACAGTGACATTATTGTAATTATCGACTGCTTTACCATGCAACTTTTAACACTATATAGTGCACTACTTTTTAATAATATGCAATGCATTTCTAGAGAACTTTTAAAATACAATTTAAAAAAAAATAAATTTTAAACCTAAATTGTACACTAAACTCTAAGTGCATTGCACTTTCGCATTGTGCAAATTAAAGTGCAATTTTTAATATTGGAAAAGTGCTATGTATATCGTTAAAAGTTACACGGTAAAGGTGATAATTATAATAATACCATTGCATTTAAAAAAAAACATCAAAATTATGCACTGATGTACCTTAAGCACACAAACCACGCATCTTAATTAAGAAGGAAAATTACGCACCTTAAAGAAGAAAAACCTCGCACCTAAGCAGCCACACAACCGCAACCATATATATATATATATATATATATATATATAATTTGCATGGATGAGCCAATTCAAGTAGAGTGTAGAATGTTCGGCAGATGGATGGGTAGGTAATTTCATGGTGGGAAGCATCAACAATACGTCACACCTTCTCTCACTCTGATATTGTCTCCCTCTCCCATCCCAACTTGCGAAATAGCCATCTTTTCCTCCAACAAGGTCTCCATCTCTCTCCCTCAGCATGATCTCAACTCTCCCTCCTCCCCATCTTATATTCTTATCACTCCTTTATCTTCACACCTTCTTGCCTCTCAACCCCTTCTTTCTTCTTCTTCTTCTTTGGGTGATTCCCTTTTAAGCTCCTTCACTCATCACCATGCCAAGAAACAAGAGAGAGGTAAGCATATACATCAATATATACACACATACCCTCTCTCTCTCTATAGCTTTCTCTCATTATATTCCACTTGATTTGCATGCAATCATATATATACACGTGTCTTTGAATTTCGCATTTCCCAACCATCTAAGGTGATCAAAACTCTAAGGTTTTTGATCAAACATAGATAGCCCTTTTGGTTGCAGCATGATTATCAAATTAAAATTTTGACTTAGTACTTTTTTGTGTGCTTATACATACTATATAATTTGATGATGAACATTTAATTTGCATGGTTGATTATATTTATATTATCTATCAAAGGACTCCGTAATTAAAATCTAATTAATATCCACTAATAATGATATTTTTCTTAAGTATATATATACTTGTATGTGTTTGCATGGGTGAGGAAGGTTATGTGGCCAAGATTGGTGGCAAGCAAGATCCTGAAGAAAAGATTGGGAAGCAATAATTTCGTCGCTGATATTCCAAGTATTAGCGACGATCCGGAAGAATTTTTGGTAGAGACGATTCCTCCTAGGTTTGATGATGATCATCAAAAATCTCTTAGCTCAAATCACATTCTCGCCCATCACCAAGAAACCCAAAGCTACAAGTAAGCAATAATAACCCCACTTTTTCTTTTCTTTAATTTTTTGGATGGGGTCATTATACTAGTAGTAGTTGGTTTTCCACCAATAATCTTTTAGCAAAATATACCATTGCAATTTTGATTTCCAAATCGTCACTTATTTTATTGAAACAATGCATTTTGTGGTTTGTATGTACCTAATTCTTTAGGTCAGACTTTATATTGTTTATTAATTAACGCCATTTTATTTGATAAATTCATTATTAAATTTGTCTGCACGCAAACTACTGCAGTATGTATATCTGTGTGCTTTTTTTCTTTCTTTTTTATTTTTTAATGGAAACAAAATAATACACTAAATAATGAGAATTTGATTTTATTTTTGAGTATTTGATGACATTTTTTATTATTTATGTTCAAAGGGTTTTTGTAAGTACATGGAATGTTGGAGGCGTTGCACCAACCGATGATTTAAACGTGGATGATTTGCTAGGCACAGACCACAGTTGGTGTGACATATATGTTTTTGGGTAATTTCCTTTTCTTATAATAATAATAATAATAGTAATAATAAATTGATAACCCCTGTCCCAACTAAGTTGATCAGATTGTTGACTTTGATAACTACAAGGTTTTAAGTCAGTTTCAGTAAGGAGCGGCTTATTGACTTTCTTAGTTTGCTCCGGTCAGTTATATATAGATAACCAATATTTGTTTACTTCTTGTGGCCCTTTCCCGGCTATGGTCACAAGGTGGCGTTACCTACGCACACCCTCAAACAGTGGCTAGGCCATGTCGTCATTATATATTAGCTGTGGATTTCCCTAGCTACCTAAAAAAATAAATGAAGTTTATTATTTTGGGAAACTAGAATTGAATTATGTGTAATATAATATAGGTTTCAAGAAGTTGTTCCTTTGAGGACGAAGAAAGTTCTGGGTTCAGAGAGTGGAAAGATTTCATCAAAGTGGAACTCCATAATCAGAAGAGCTCTGAACAAGAAAGCAGCCATACATGAAGGAAACAGTGATGATGAGCAGACTAAAGGGAAGCAAGATTCCACTTTTTCTAATCAAAAAATGGATCGGAAAAACAACAACAACAACAACAATAATGATAATAATAATCAAGAATTCAGATGTATTATCAGCAAGCAAATGGTTGGGATTCTAATCTCTGTCTGGATCCGAAACGACCATCGGCTGTTTGTGCGTAACCCTAGCGTCTCGTGCGTCGGTTGTGGCATCATGGGTTGCTTGGGCAACAAGGTACTCAGATAATCAAAACCTCCGCTTCGTTCTTTCATGGTATTCTTAATCGTCACGATCATCCTCAGATCAGATAGATCTTTATTCAGTTTATCCTATCCTCAGACAGATCTTTCAATTCAGAATTATATATATATGTTGTTTGTTGCAGGGTGCTGTGTCGGTTAGATTTCGGTTGCATGAAACAAGCTTTTGCTTTGTGTGCAGCCATCTGGCTTCAGGTGGCAGGGAAGGGGATGAGAAATTCAGAAACTCCAACGCCGCAGAAATACTCTCAAGAACAACATTTCCCAAAGGCCCTTCACACGAACTGCCAAGAAAAATCCAAGATCACGAGTACGAATTTATTTATTTGTTTTATTTCCCCTAGTTATTGGAATAAATGATTAAAATGGTCTCTCGGCTGTAATGATTTTGATCAGATCACTAGGCCACTTTAAATTGATTTTCGACTTCTGATGTCTGATAATGTCAATGCTAGGGATAGGACAAAATTGGAAGTCGAAGACAAATAAAGTGAAGAAATCATGATAGTCGAGAGACCGTTCCAATCACTTGCTGTAATTATTTGATTTTAAGGCTAGTTTATTAACCAACACTTTGATCCTAGACTTTTGATTTTGTCCAATAATATCTGTGATATGACAAAATTGGAAGTCGGAGACAAAAGTGAAAAAATCACGGTAGACGAGAAAGTGTTTCAATAATTTACAATAATTATTTGGCTTTGAGGGTAGTTTAATTAGTCATCACTTTGATCATCAACTTTTAGTTTTGTCCATTAATGTCAGTGATATGCCAAAACTAGAAGTTATAGGCAAAAGCAATAAACTATAGTCGAGAGACTATTTCAATAATTTTTCATTATGAAGAGGGTAGTTTAATTAATCACCACTTTGGTCTAAACTTTTGATTTTGTCCAATAACACCAGTGGTGGAACAAATTTGGAAGTCAAAGTAAAAAATGATAAAATCACTGTCCCAGTAATTTACTATAATTATTTGACTCGGACGGTAGTTTATGTTTAATTGATCACCAAAGTAAGTATAAAGTGGAAGGGATTATTTAAGTGATTAATTTAATTATAATCTAAAACCGTCCAAACCCATTGGTTAATGATAAATCTCATTTGTTTAATCGCCTCTAATTTACATGATTATCAACCCTAATGGGACAAGACATGATAATCATTTACTATCACGACCGCCAATATAATTATCATTATTAGGTGCTAATCACAGTAAAACTACGTTGTCTTTATCAATACATGCCGCCAATCAAATTGGGATTAGCATTGTATGATTATGGTAATCCCTTATTTTAATGGTGGAATTTGTTGGTTAATTACTTTTGGTAGTTATGTTGGACCATATGAGTTTTGGTCTTATTCTCTTGATTGGTAGTAGTTAAAAATAAAATAAAATAAACATCCAATTGGTAAACTGTCTTGTAGTATACAAACGTTTTCCTGGTTGATCATGTTGCCTTTCCAGATTGGACAGATTAATATAATTTATTAATTAATTAGGAAAAGAATAGATTAGGAGCAATTTGCATGTTTTATAATGTAAAAACAACATGTTTGTGATGTCAACTCCACCTAATTTTCTTTATAAATAAATAAATAATATATAAGTTATTTATATTTATTTTTTATTTTTTGGTGGTGCAGCCGAGTGATTTTTCTTGGAGATTTGAACTACAGAATCTCCCTTCAAGAAACTGCGACAAGATTATTGATAGATAAAGGAGATTTTAATGCACTCCTCGAATATGACCAGGTGTATATGCATTTCTTTTTTCGAAAATTTTAATTTTGATACATATAATTTTTTTTTTTAATTTTAAAATTTGATTTGTAAATTTTTGCAGTTAAGGTCAGAAATGCTGGACGGTCAAGTATTCAAAGGGTGGCATGAAGGGATCATAAAATTTGCTCCCACTTACAAGTATTATCCTAATTCCGATGGATATTATGGCGGTGTAAATGGGAAAAAAGGTGAAAAGAAGCGCGCCCCGGCATGGTAATTAGTTAGAATATATATATTTTTCACGATTTATAATCTATTTATTTTTAAGGTGTCAAGGTGAGTCAAGACTTACGGTCCACCTGTCTTGACATATTTTCAGGTGTGATAGGATAATTTGGTTTGGAGAAGGGTTAAAGCAACACAAATATGGGAGAGGAGAATCCAAACTGTCAGATCACAGGCCAGTTAGGGCAATTTTCAGTGCAGAAGTGAAAGTGTCAAAAATCAAAAAATTGAGAAATTTTTTCCTCTCAGAAAGATTTGAGCACATCACCCATCGGTTAGAGGTGCATCCATCAGAACCAGATGACTATCATGACCACTTCCAATATTCTAATGCAAGATTGAGCTTGCACATTAGTTGATCCATCCATATATATATATATATATACCCGTCGAATATATTCACACACAATTATATGTTTTATATATAATAGTATACGCACTGCTACGTGTTTTCGAAATGAAAAAATGAAGGGATAATGTAATAATAAATCTAGCTAGATCCGTTTGTTTGTTTGTTTTTTTTTTTCTTTTTCATGATTAATTATCGTCTTAAATTAGTTTATAGTTTTTGCTTCTGAAAACGCTATAAATTTGATCCCTTTTATTTGATCAAATTAACGTTATTGTCCATCAATATAATGTCAGTGGTACGAAATTATTGGTCATCACATATATAAAATTGAGTTTGAGTTTCAGTATAAATAATATTGACTCTTTGTACTTCCATACGGTGAATAAGTATTACTCAAAAACATTATTGTCAATCCCTCTCCTAAAACATGAAGGCACATGCGTCGTAGCTGTAAATTTTGTCAAATATCAAATTGGTTGGTGTCTCGGGGAGCACAAATTATTCTAAATAAAGTCCCAATTCAATTTGATCTTTGAATATATATATATATATATATATATATATATATATATATATATATATATATATATATATATATAGAGCACAAGATATAAGTGTTTAATATTAATTTATGAAAATTCAAAGATTTATATATAACTATTATTCATAATAGGATATAATTGTCACAAAATACAAATATTTGACATTAAATTGTCAAAATTTAAAGATTTGAATATAATTATGACGAGTGGTAAAGATTTAAAACTGTTGAATTATACCTAACACATTTTTTAATCCCACATTAGATTTTATTGCCTAAATGATAAATTATAATAATCTTTATTTATTAAATATAGCTACAACTACAACTATTTTTTTTAAAGATATATATATATATATATATATATATATATATATATATATATATATATATATATATATATATATATATATATATATATTACTATATCGCCAAACCTAATAAATACATCATATTTTCCAAATTAAATAAATTTGAAAATAAAATACCTAATAACATCAGCTATTTTAGTTTATGTAATATACAAAATAAGCCAAAACTTTAATTAATATATAATAAAAATCCCAGACTCATACAACAAGCTGGTACGTACTTACAAAGGGAAATAGGCACCAAGGTGGACATATTATTTTTTAATTTACAAAAAACTTCAATCACTATTTGAATGTGTGCTTTAATGAAGCCCGTCTTATAATCTTAGCCGATAAATGACCATAATGAAGTAAATTAATTTAGGTTGCACATAACTAACCAACCGGTTCAAACGTTAAACAAATAAGGTTAGTAGACAACTTACACGTTAAGTCGAATTTGAACCATTGTAGTAACGAAGCTAATTTGGCAGGGGTTGAGCCCAAGTTGCACCTATTATTCTTTGTTTGGAGGCTTGTTGAAAGTGTAGCTGACATCTCTACAGTGTTTTAGGTCATGTATTGATCCAAACAAACAAGCCACTGTACATGTTGTTTTCAGCCACCATTTCATATTATGTTGTCAATCCATTGTTTATTGCATGATTTGCAAGCTTTGGCCCAATCTCTAACCACTATATATAATCCAAGCTCTCTACTTATGCCAATAAACTATCATGCTTAAAAAATTGCCCATTTGTTCAATTTGCCATACCTGAATGGCTGAATGTGACATCATGCTTATAATACTATAGTTTTGAAACTTGGAATTTTAAAAATCCTCATCAGGATATTTTTAGCCTACACATATATAATTAATGGTAAAAACTTGTGTGAGACCAGTGAGACGGATTGGATCTTTGATTAACAAGGTCAAAGATTCGACCCATTACTCAAAGATCCAACCCGTCCCACGGATTGAGACTCTAAGACGATCTTACATAATTAATAGGTCACACTTGTATGAGACCGTCTCGCGAATTATTGTTCATGAGACAGGTCAAAATGTAAATGTAATACTAAATCAAGAATAAAATGTTTGTTTCTTATAAGTTTTTACATAATATTTTGAGGACAAATGTAATACTTTTATATTTTGATATAAAAGTATTATTTTTTTCATCAAAAGTATTATATTTTTTCGTATAAGTAATAAACATTTTATTCATGATTTAGTATTACATTTGCTAGTGTAAGTATTGCATTTTATCTTGACCCGATCCGTCTAACATACAAGAATCCGTGAGGCGGTCTCACACAAGTTTTTGCCATAATTAATAGTATGTATTAATTATTATGTCATGCATGTCATGTGTACTTTATTAATGATGTTACTAATTCTTAATTTGTTTAATTTATAAATAAAAGTGTGTAGTTATATATATACAGAAAAAATACTGCACAACCAGATTCCATATGAGTCTACTTTTATTGCTTCACAAACAACCACTTCAACTACAAATGTTACCGAAGAGATGCTGAGAATTGGCCAGAGATGCAGAACTCTACGTGCAATTTAGAGATCGGCCAGTCCTATAAAATTGCAAGTGATCAAAAGGAAACAATGATGTATGTTCTTGTACAATATAATGCCTAGTGTCTTGGTAAACAATGGTGTTTGTAGGCAGTTTGGTAGACCAGAATTACCTAAACAATGATGTATGTTCTTTTGTACAATGGTCTTTTGTGTTGGTAGGCAGTTTGGTTTGCTAGAATTTGTTGTTAGTGACCATCTTTTTTGCTGAATTGGTCAGTTTAAGTACATTTGGCAGATTCACTATTACTGCAACGCAAAGGTATTTATTTATTTATTTTTTGCTCATTTGGTCATTTTGCAGTTTTTTTGTTTATTCTTATTCATTTGGCACTTCATTTTGCAGTTCCATTACACCACTGCTACACAACTACCTAAATGTCCATGGTCTTAACACTAAGTTAAAGCCAAATTTGACCGGGAGAAACATTGACTAAGGTTTAAGGTTATTAGGGACGCAAATTACATAAAATTGACAGTGAGAAACCACATTGCAAATTGGACAACAATTAAGGGACCAAAAGTGTAATTTTCCCTTAAAATAAACTACTATTAGAGGTGGAAAGTGGTATTATCACAAACTTCTGGGGCTCCATACAAAAGTTATACCGGCAAATCTCATTTCAATTTTCACAACTACCTCCAGAGTGTAAGTGCAGAGTCTAGTAGGAAGAAGGCGAGAGATGATGAACGACGCATTGCTCCGTCGCCGTCGTGTGCTGGGATTTCTTATCCAATCCGCTCACGTAAACCTTTCAAAACTTCATCTCTGCAATTTTTTTCATCCTTAATTTTGATTTTTAATTTTTTGCTTTCAATTAATGTATTGGAAAAGGATCTGCATGTCTCTCCGATCGTCAAATACTCCGCGCTTTCGCTTTTCGCCGATCGGTTCTACCCCTCTCTCTCCAGGTAGAAACGTTTTTTCTTTTCTTTAGGAATGTTCTCTTACTCATTTCTTATATCTTTACCATATTGTTTATTATGAAAAGCTGGAAAAGTATTCTTCATATAGAAATTTTGTGTATGTTCAATAACTCAGCTGATTATTAAAGCATTTGTAATTTCTACTTGTTTTTTGCTGTGAATATACTGTTAATTATCATTAGTATTTAAAAAAATGGTTAATATAGAGTTGAAATATAGTTGGAAATAGTGAATTGTACTGGAGTGCTAACGAGCAAGACAAATTACAATTGTCGCGAACCTAGTCTCACCAATGCCTCACCAAGCATTTGGTGAATGTTCATAACAATTGTAAATCGCATTCATCATTGAAGTGAAATGTTCGTTAAGCTTGTGAATTATGTTCATTGAGTGTTATATGGTTATTTGAGCCTGAGTTCATAGTATGCTGATTGATTGAGCAAGTCAGGGTTCATTGTGACTGAGGGACTTATGATGAGAGCATCATAAGTATGCTTCTAGACAAGAACTATCCATTTGGAGCGGGTAAAGAAAGGATGATTTTGAGGAAGAAACAAATATAGGAAATAGTTGTATTATACACTTCCAAGTTTTACTTTTAGTTTGCATGTGTCAAAGTGGCTTGAAGTGGGGAAAAGAAAATAAAACAAATGTGTTATTAGTATTATGGCATTTGTGTTATTATAGACCAGGAAGTTTTCCTTATAATACCATTGGTGCTAATTAAGAAGATTCTTTATTATGCTTTTTATTGTTTTTCCATAATGATGCCTGTATAATTTATTAATAGGCCAATTCCATGCAAGTGGTGCAACAATATTTTCTTGAATTTATTGAAAACACCTTGGGTTTCTCAGACTAACATTACCTTAATGGGTTCATAATACTCTAAATGAGTTTCCCAAAGTTTTATTCTTATCTGGAAGCCATGCTTTCAATTAGTATACAGTGAGTCTTTGATGCTAGTAGGAATCCTAGTATTGTCCCGTGAAATGCAGGAACAGCAATGTTTCAAAGCTTTAACACTTGAGGAGAATGGGGATGGAGACTAAACATGAGACCTTTATACGGAGTTTTATGCCATTAAACTACAAGGTCTTCAGTAGGATAATTGGCTTGGTTTAAGCCACTATGGGTTAGAAATAGGCTAAAGAATTTTTTTTTAGGGGGTAATTAGTTAGATTCAAGCCACCATGTGTCAGAAATAGGCTAAAGGGAGTTATTTAGGATTAACACGTTTTTAATGACTGAAGTAGGTAATGGTGCTCTCATGACTTTTCTTAATGAACTTCTCTGTTTATATATATATTTTTTCTTCTTTTATTCTACTTCTCCAATGGACATGGTGGTGCTTCTGATTGACTTCCTCACAGAGATTGGGTAGTATGTGTTTGAGAGTGAGCATTTTTTCTATATATAAATAAGGATTATTAGCGGTTGGTGGGATGATAAGCTTAATTTGCACCTATTTTCTAGGTACCTTATTCAATAAGCTTTTTGTTTCCTGAAGTGGATTGCTAGTTACTTAGACACAGTAGATATAGTAAGATTAACAAAACCATAACTATAAACTGATTTATATTAGATGCAAAGAAATGAACTGTGATCCAGACTTGTAATGTAATACAAAATTGAATTCATAAAATTTGTAGGTACAACAGAACCTCTACATAAGTGGTTGTTTATTTATTGATTTATTTTTTTTTGGGAAAGAACAAGTAAAACATACTTTAAGGACAATAAATAAGAAACAATAATGGTAAAAACATTTTTCTTGAAGGTGGAAACAAAATCCTGCCATCAATAATTATTATGTTGAACAATCCTTAGTGTTGAAGGTAGATATGAAGGCTAAAACATTTTTATAGACAAAGAATATCTCCAAGAACCATAGTCAAAAGAATTACAGAATTCGGATATGTTTCTAGGAAACTAAGTAGATATTAGGGTGAAGAATTGTTGGAAAAAAGTTAAACCAAGATTATAGGGAAACAGAGAAGATCAACTTGTATACATGAGATCAAAAGTAAATGGTGAGAATTTGGGCTGCTATGGCATAAAAATACATAAAGCTGAAAAAACTAAATATACTATAACTTGGTGGTAGGAAGCTGGATGTTATGGAGAGGTCCTGTGGACAGCAAGCAGATTCATAGCTAGACCAGCAAAACAAAAGAAGGGTGAATGAAGACCTTGGTCAAAAGTTCAACTTGCTCTTGATATCAGGATAGGATATATAATTGTATGATTTACACCATATCAATTCATAGTGACCCAAGGCCCATATGTTCAGAAGTTGCTGAATTTACTATGAGTTAGGATGAATTGATGATAGTTAAGAAATCAGGAAGGTGTACTAGTACCCCAGTTGAATGTCCTTGTCTGGGTTACAGAGGTTTATTGGAGAGACTAGATTGTTTGTCATTAGTATTAGACTGTTAGTACTGTTGACCATACTTAAAGCAAAAGAAAGTTGAAACTGTGGGTAGTGGGCTGCATATGACTAATCGAGTTTTTCGTTGGTGAACTATCATCTTGTGTATATGTGATGCTTTACCAAGTGGTAACCCAATAGTAGAAGAAAAAAGAAATGGAGTAGCTGCTAGTAGGTTTGAATGTGTGATTAAATTATTATGAATGTTGATTGTTTAATTTTCAGTATAACGGTATAATAAGAGATTTTAACTTCCTGACATTCAGAAAGGGCATGGACAAAGAAAACTGGCTTTTAGATCCCATGAGAGAAAGCAACTTGCAGTTATTTGCTCTTGCTTCTGTATGGATCTCTTGCAAAGTAAGCTACCACATATCAAATATTTGTTTTTTCTTCATTTTCTGCATGTTTTCCTATTCTCTTTAATTTCTATTTTCTTTTTAAAGTAACCATGGAGTTTCATCTCCCTTTTCAGATACACGTGTCTCCTCCCCTATCTGTCAAGTGTTTAAAGTCATTAGGAGACAAGAGTATTACAGAGCAGCATTTTACAACAAGGGACTTTTTGGAAGCTGTAAGCTATCTATTTTCTATAATGTTAGAAGGGTGTGTGCCACTGCTTTTCTAATTGTCCTGGTGGTTGAATAAGATACTCTGCAGGAATTATTGCTAATGCAGGTAACTATCATGTTATTTAGTACTATTATGATTCTTTATTAGTTTTGTGTTTCATTTTCTTTCTCTCTTGACATTTCTTCATGTTGGGGAGACGAAAGCGGTGGGGGTTTTGGGAGTAGGCCAAGTTGTGATTGGTTCTCTCTTCTGCATGACACATTGACACCTCTTCTATATACTTAGTCTATATGTTTCTTTTTTCACAAGGTACTGAAATTTGAGATTGGCGTGTCAAACATTGCTTATAGATTCCTGGAGGATCTTGTTATTCAATTGAAGTGAGTGTTTTGCCAAAATTGGAGTTGACAATTATTTCTGACTTCTTGAGTTTTATTTTTGTTTATAAAAAAATTGTGATTATTTTGCTATGTTTTAGTTATCAACTGTATTACCTTTTCTTTGTGATTACTCCTCTCCCTTTCTTTCTGTTATTTTAGGGATGTTGCACGGGTTGGTGAACATATGAATTTTGAAGCTTGCATGGATATCATGGACCTACTTTATGAAAAGGAGGAGTTTTTGGATCTTTTCAATACTTCTAATTGTTTAGCTGCATCTATATTGGCACGGTTCTTCTATTTTACTTGATTCAGAACATACTGATCCAGCATTTTTTTTTTGTTGTTGTGAATATTCCATCTTGAGTCTACCATTGCTTGTGCAGGTTGCCACGTATGTTATTACAGTTCCTGTACAAAGGTGGGAATTCCCTGTTCTCCCTTGGGGTAAGATTGTGAGACTACATATTTATTGATCCTTTTTTTTTTGCCTGGTTTATTTTAAATACATGAATGATGTCATTAATTAAATTGAAAAGATATGCTTTCCACAAATTCTATTTCTCATTCTGTTGTTAAGTTAGGGTGTAGTTTAGATGGTTCTTTTGATATTTGCAGTTACTTTCTCTGGGTTTTTTTTTTTTTTTTTTTTTTTTTTTTTTTTTTTTTTTTTTTTTTTTTTTTTTTTTTTTGATTTTTTTATATTATTATTATTATTATTATTATTATTATTATTATTATTATTATTATTATTTATTTGCATTTTCTTTCACGCTCTCTTTCAGTAAAAGAATTAAGTGCATGTCTCAGGTGCCTGTTTCCTACCTCTGGTTCGAATGTAGGATCAGCTGTATTTGATGCACCCATACACTGTTTTCTTATTGTAGTAATACATACTTGATTTTGAACATGCTAGATATGCAATTGCTTGGTTATGTGCTTTATTTGAAAAAAGAAAGTTGTTTATTTTATACACTTCTAGATTCTTTCCCTGCCTTAATTTGTGCCTTTGGGCCTATAGGTTTCCTGAACTTTGCCCTTGTCTTAGTTCAGCCCAGAAACCAAATGATCAAACCTTTTGTTTTAGCTTAATTTTTCCCAGTGTCCTCTATATATGGATTCTCTATCAAATTAATGCAAATTTGTGAATTGTGATCTTAATTTACACATTGTCCATTCAGTTTTTTTGGTCATATAGGGTTGGGTTTTGTGATTACAAAGGTGTACCTAGTTCAACATTCAACGACCCCCTCTCCTCTGCCTAACTCATTTTTTAAAGATTCATTCTCTTTATCCTTACCCTTTCACTGTATTATTATATAGATCCAATCTAAATGTATTCACTTTTCAGACCAAATCATTAAGCCATATTTGGCTTTAGAGAAATCTGTATATTCATCATCTTGAAAAGACAAAGAGTATGCATTTATACTAAATTATTATTACCTAAGATAAAGGTCTCCTGGATTTTACATCTCCTAGAGTCCCAGTCTTGTTTTGTTTTAATTGCCTGAAAATATTGTTTAGGCTCCAAGCCTCTAGGTAATTAGTCCATAGAGGGGGTTCCATTGATTTGCAATCAACCAGTAGTACAGTCCTTAGATATCTGCTTTCATTGATTGTCTGCAAAGCATAAAATAGTGTCTGGCTTTCTCAAACTGATGCACATGAACCTTGTTGTGGCATTTAATAACCTGAAAATTTCAGAATTGCTTGACCAATCCTTGTTTAGACATGACGATGCACACCTTTATCTTGCTTTCGAGGTCTACTACTCATGTTCTGTTCCAGCTTTAAAAATGAAGCCAGTGCTGAACCTTCAGAATTTATTGTTTCCATTCAAAAGTTCAGTGTATTTATTGCGGAAGGAACAATAGGAAAGATCTTCTCACTCTCTATTCATTCTGACTTGGTCAAACATAGCTTTCAACCCAGTGTAGAGACTGAGGTGGGTGGCCTTGGGTCAAATATCTCCGCACCGTCCACATTCCTATTTTCTCTAGTGTGTTTCTTCTTTCTTATACTGCTGGTTGCCATGAAAGTATAATGCCTTGCTGGCTTGCTGTATTTGTCCTCACCAGAAAGGGACTTAATGAACTATTATTATTAAAACTAGTGACTTATATGATTCTCGATAATTATATGAGAGTAGTATATCTGATATGGTAGGTTTAGAGTGCCCACTTCGACCCACCACTTGCAACATTTAGTATTCCCCTTTGTCTGTGGCAATTGATATTACTGGGCCTTAATCTCCAACTACTATTCAATATAGTATTAATTTTTCGTCACTATCCTCGTGTTGTTTTTCCCTCTCTGTAACACTGTCCATAATTACTCCGAATTGTACGTTCATTCCTGTTCTGGTAATCAACGATACTGCCTTTTAGTTTGGGTGAAAAGTGGCAGACTGGCAGGTGAGCTGGTGGACAATGTCCAAAGGTTTTGTCATTTCAGGACATTGAAGACATGTTCTGCTTTCCATAATACAGACAAAAAATATATGCTTGTCTGTTTATTTCTACTGTATTATGAATTATATTTTGTTCATGCTTATTTATTTATATATTTAGATTAAAAACACTAATTTTAATTCAAATAATATTTAACTTTATTATAGTTTTAGTAATTGCTTAATCTATATATGTTAATTGATTGTAATATATTATGCTGATCACTTGACCAATATTGATAGTATCAGGTATAATTATATGTATTACTTTTGTTATATCGGTTACTATCGACATCAGTGTTAATAATATCAGTTACAATTATCATTGTACGGGTGACGAGGAAAATCTGCAAGTCGTAGCTACTATTAGAGGGTGTGTACTGGATAAACTCCGCCTTGTGATCTATGCAGCAAAGGACCACAAGGAAGTAAACCAACCTAGATTGACTATAATTGATCAGTTCAAACTAAGAAGGCTGATAGACCGCTCTCATTGAAAGTTGAACTTGTAACTTTGTGGTTACAAAGTCAATAACTTGATTAAGTTGGTTGGGGTTGACAGGGTTGTAGGGTTGTACCCATATTGGTACATTAGGAAAAAAAAAACAATATGGACTTTGTTGTATGCTAGGGGGATCAATGAGCCTGTCCTATGATGTATTTTCTCTCTCTATATATATATATATTTGGTGTATGTATTAGTCCTCGTTGATACATGATTACTTGTTTTTAATTATGCAGTTGTGTTGGTTACCTCATGCAAGGAGCAGGATATTGTGGGAAGGGTCAGAATCATTCTGAGGCATGTGTTTGAGCCTTGAACCGCACCAACTACTTTCATTTGAGGGGGGGTTGTGGGAGGTGGATGCAGAATGATGCCTTGTCGTTAGGACGACAACATTAGCCAATGGGATGGAAGAGGCAGCAGAAATGGTTCCACGACTGACGGCTGGGATTGTGGATGGCTTAATTGCACATTGCACTTTGGCTTAGAAAATTCTTTTTTCACTGACTCTCAGAATTTGAGAGCTTGGCATTTATGACATGTTGCTATTGCAAATTGGGACAGATTTATGATATTTTAGGTCCACCAGGGTCCAGGACCACATCAGCAGGTATATACAGAGTGTTCGTGTGTGTATATATAAAAATCACCAAATGAGAAAACATGCTCTTGTGAGAACTTGCGAACCAATATGAATGCACACAATTGTATACATAAATGCACATAAACTATTTCAGAATAGATTTGTGAGCATTGTGCACTGAAATATGAGATTGTGTGTATTTATATACAAGTTTGCAAGTTCTCACGGAATGAGGGATTCTTATTAGAATATCACCTTTATATATATATATATAGTTGGTAGCCATCAAAGCGACTGCATTCTACTCTCTTGTCGTGTTGTTTACGGTTAACTTTTATCAAAAAAGTACAAAAATTTTTAAATCAAAATTATCAGGAATTTATAATGTTTAAATGATATTTATGAATTATTGAAATAATTTAAAGTTAAAATAAACATCAATATGTGTGACTTGTTCAACAATAATGTACTTTGAAACATGAAAGTGCTATGTAATCACTAAACAACCGATACAATTACCAATTCTATTCTCAAGAAAAATATATATTTCTTTCGTCGAAGGGAAAATCAACACAAAGTATAAAGCAAAATTGGAGTATACAACTAAAAAATGGTCAAACTATTAATAAAATAAAATATATAGAGAGACAAGGATCAAACAAAGACAAATACTCCGTACAAATAAATAAATAAATAAATAAATAAAAAGAAGAAATGCATTTGAGGCATTAGTCATGGTTTCGTTATTTTTAAATTTTGTAAATTACCTTAACTTAAAACAAGTTTAAGATTAATAGTTTAAACGGCAGCAACTACTGTAACAAAAAATGAACTTTAAGTATCTAAAGGTGTTAAACTGTAAACATAATTTAGAGGAATATGAATCTTTTAAACCTATGTGTATATAATAACACTTAATAGAATACAGTAAAAACTTAACTTTATTAGTCTCATATCGCAATACTCATATAATATTATATACTCCTCACATAATATTATATACTCCGTATTAATTTAGCAGGCAAAAGAAAAGTAAATGCATATATCATTAAAAAAATGATTAACTAATCACAATAAAGTAGAATGATTTTGTAAAGTAGTGAGTCACTCTCTTGTAATTAATGGAAAAGATCAAATAGATAGTCCTTCAATTCTCCGCCATATGTGAGAATGTGAGATAGATAGATGATGTGTTGCTGGCACCAATGACGACACGCTAATCACGGGCACGGGGTTACACATTAATATTAATTTCAATCCTTTATACATTGCAATTAACAATTTCTTTCAATATATTGTATATTCGATATTAACGGAACAAAGGGATGCCAAGCACTTTGTGCTCAGATGGCATGTAATGACTCTCTCATATAAGAGGTCATGAGATTGAGCTTTTGTGAAGTTAGTATTAACTCTTTGTGCTTCAACCTATTGATAAAGTACTTATGGACGAAAAGTACAATTTTTTTTTAATATTTACTTTAGAACTTAAAAAGTAAGTATTATTGGTTTCAAAATAAAGATTGTCGTTAAACTACAAATAATACTACGTTACCATACAATCCGAGTCATTACGTATAAAAGTGATTTTCAAGTTTGGTGTTATATTAAAATAAACTTAAATTATAATAAAGTTTGAACATTATTATTATACGAATTATATATATGAATATCTTTAATAATTGAACGAACTTTTTAAATTAGGTGCATAATGAAGAACCTAATCAATTGGCTAATATATATAATTAATTAACATGGCAATGCTATGTACCAACTTTTTTGCACAAAAGAATTGTATATTATCTATTCGATTAACTTGTGATAATAATGATCAATTTACAACTAATTAATAAATATAATAGATTATATAAAAATTCTAAAATAACTTACCGACTTAAATCGAAAAGATCGAGTGAAACTTGTCTTGTTATTCTAGCAAGACCACAATGATCTGAAGTAAACCAGCTTAGATTGCTCATAACTAATCAGTTAAATTAAAGCGCGAAAGTCAATAAGTAGGTCGAACTTGAAACTTTGTAGTTACTAAGTTCAATTAACTCAGTTAAGGTTGTCTCAAATACTAATTATTAAGAATAAAATAAAATTGAATAAAAATATAATGTGATAAACATAGTATTCCGTAAGGCTGTATTAATAAATGTGGGCAGGCCACCCTAAAATAAAAATGATGGCAGTATTATAATATCAAAAGACAAATTATAGATTTTGGACCCACGTGGAGATATGAGATAAATTTAATTGGTATTTTTTTGTTTCCACCAAGAGAATACAAGAGTATATAAATCTCCGGGGCATCTTTTTTCAATGATTATAAATGGATGATATGAAATTTGAGAATGATAAGAGATGGGCCATGCATGAATTCATATCCAACTCATCCAATGTACATTATGCACCTCTCCAATGAATTATTGCATGCGTTGAATTGACTCCATCATATTCATATTCATATTCTTCTCACCATTATATTTTCTTTAATTAATTAATTAATTAATCAATCCATGGAAATATTATGACCATTGATTTAGTTGATTAACCTAATCCACCAACTAATTAATTGCCTTTAATAACACAACAATCAATCATAATTAAACTTGGGATAATTGACTTTGGTCTTGCAGATAAAATGTCAATCAAACCATTAGTTAGCTTTAAGATAAGGTAGTAGGATTGATGATATGGTCTTTGAGAGTATGGTCACCAATCATGTCTTTAATTCCATTATTGGATTCTTATTAACTAGCCATTAATTTTTCTTGAGGGTGAGGTTAATTTGCTCACAAAGAGCCATTAATTTTTCTTGAGGGTGAGGTTAATTTGCTCACAAAGGCAAAACTTTTTCTTTTGAGGGTGAGGTTATCTTAATTAATTTTAGGAGAAAGTGTTTCGAAAGGGGTGTTTGATTGGATAGAGTATGATTCTCGTATATGAAGGCCATATATTCTAGGCTCGAACGCACTCCCTTCCACATGGGAAGTACAACCGGATGCCACTAGACCACAAGGTCATTGGCAAAATTTTTACCTTTTGTTTCATTAATTGTTTGTTCTTTCTTTTGTATTAAAAAAAAGTGGGATGCTATTTATTTATATTATAAAAAAAATTTAGTTAATCATTGATTACTATTGGCTAACTAATAACTAGTTAAATTAAAGTGATATTTTTCACCTTAGTTAACGTTTTATCCCAAAATTAAAATCAAGTTACGTTATATATATTTGGTGTAACTACAATTGGACACAGTTACTAATTCGGTAATTCCCTCAGCTGAATTGTAGGCACTTCTAAAGATGATATAGTTGGTCTGGAAATTTACAATTGCTTCATACCCAAAGTCAATGATCAATTCATTGCCGTTTGGTTAAAGATGAATGAGTACGTCGCTTCCACTCAATCACACCCTCAGGTTAAAATCAAGTTATAATGCGCATATGTCAAACCAACACGTACTAAAATGTTGAATTTAAAGTCCAATTAGTTAGTTTAATTGATGACATTCTAAATCCATTACTTTAATTTCTATCTTATTTTTAATGTGAGAATTTCTCAACACTTCCCTAATCAAGTAGACAACAATGCCATTTTGCTCAAATCGATTGAACACTTGCTTTTGTCCCTCTCATATTCTAATCACACTTTTAAAAAAACTCATAAAAAATTATCAAAAAAACTCTACTATTGAGGATGTCCTAATGAATTGAAGCATGCTAAACCCTAGCTACTTTAATTTCATGTTAGAATTTAAATTGAGTCCAGGTCACGTATAGACAAACTTTACTTGAGTTTATCAATGTTGAGTTTATAAACATATTTCTTTTTTTAAAATGATATCATTGTAAAAAACTAAGAGTTAATTTTATTTGATATGATCATATAATGATCAAACAGACACTACTCAAGCACATGCTCATAATAATTGCATTTAACAACCTTTATTTTAAGTAGGAGAAATGCAGCTAAAAGTGTTATGTGATGATGGGAAATTTAATTTGTTTCAAGAGAAAAAGCATTATATTCTCATTGTTAGGTATGTTTGCCTTGATAAATATAAAGTGGATATTAGACCATTAAACTGGAAAAAAAAAACATAATACACTTTGAATCATATATAATTATTGCACATATATAGCTTAATTAATTTAAGAATTTATCATTGTAGCTAAAACCTTGTCTATGTTTGGATAATTGGATACCCTTTCATTTCACATGCATTATAGTTTCATGTACTTTATTTAGTACTATAATCTAAGGCCTTTTTCTACCAAAAAAAAAAAAACATAATCATAATTCTTTATTTGTTTCCTTTTCCCATCCCTTAACAATGAACAATGAGAAAGCATGTAAAGAATTGAAAACCCAACGAACCTTTTGAGCATATTTTGCTTTTGTGTCTAATCACTAAAAAAGATGTTTACTTTATGCAATTGTGGCATCCAAATAAAGATATACATTAATTACTTAATCAATTATTATGCTTTTGAATTGATGTGTGCTAGAATTGTAGTGATGTGAGAGTAAAATTTGAAGTATGTAAATGATTGAGTTAGTTGTTGTTAAGATCGAGTGCAATTGAAATTTTATAAAATTTTAAATTATAATTTATAGTTTTTATTAGTATAATTAAAAATCATGCTCCGCTCATTCGTCTATTTTTAATTGCATAACTCTATTCTATTTTGTTGTGCTAGTTCACTTTGTCAAAAAAAAATAAATAATAATAATAATCCTTCTTCAAATGGTAGGTTCTTGTTTTTTTTTTTTTTTTTTTTTTTTTTTTTTTTAAGAATAATGACAATGATGATATGTATACTTAGCTTGAAGAATTGAAAAAACCAACTGCCATTTATTTCAAGAACAATATGTTTGTTTGCGTAGAATTTTAATTAGTCCCATAATGCTGACTTCATCGTACCAACAAATAATTATAATATATAATAATGGGATTAATGGCAATCATATTCCATGACATATTACTATCTTTCAAAGAAAAAACAATTAATCCATCACATAAGAATGAGGATTGAGAGGGGGATGATTAAAAGGGGAGTGCTTCAATTGAGGAAATGTACGTATATACATACATTTTGTTCCTTTTTCCTTTAAAAATGATGGTGATATATAGGATGTATATTACATGTACCGACCTGATCTGATCCTTTCTACTCTCTTTTCGATCGAACTCTCAGGTCGGGAGGTTAACATGTTTGACTAAGGGTTTGACCTCTATAACGTCTATTCAAATCATGCATATTGTGACTACTAGCAAAATAAAATTTATAAACTTATTTTGATTTGATTGACCAATTAGCTGTGTCCAATAGATTTATACCACCATTGTAAATGCATAAACTCATATACATACTATTCTATTTTAAACAAATTTATTGTCTATAAATTTGTGGATTATTTAAAGATACTGTTTTAGCAAACTTAACAAGCTAAGCTACAAACAACATTGAAAGTGTTATTGGAGGATAAGGATGCTAATAATGCAAGAAATAATTAGAGTTCACTTCACTACCATCCAAGAGACAAACCTAACCTAATAAGGTCTTCCACTCAAAACTTTAAAAATATGGAAAATTCTATTCTTAGGAATTTGCCATTTCCATTGGTCGAAGTACAATAATGTCGTGCTAACGTTTTGTTACGTGTTGAGATCTTTACACTTAATTAATGTAGTGGTTACGCTTTATCATTTTGTGATACATAACGTATATGTATTTTTTCTTCAAAAAAATAATACGTATATGTATTTTAAGCCTTAGATATTGCTTAGTTGTCACGTTCTTAATTCAAATTTTATAAGTAGTGTGTCTTAATACATACTCTGAATTGAATCACGTGCTCCATCCAACTAAAAGCCTAAGCTGATAGTTGGACTGCACATTTATATGCTTATATTATATTTATGCTCACACTCTAGAGGCTTGAACTCATGATATCACATATGGAGAAAATCACTACCTCCTCCAAAGAGGGCGATCCCTTGCTACAATACAATGGCAGACGCTTAGGCAACTTAATTATAGCTGATTCTATGATCGATTCAAATGAAGTTCTATCACCGCCTTTAAAACTTAAAACCCTTTCCTCGGACTTGACGACCTTCTCTATTTTGAGGGAGACTCGTAAGGATCTTGATTTAGATTTATTTATTTTAATTTACAAAAAAGTTTCTAACCGCTACTCGAATGTGTGTTTTGGGTGAAGTCCGTCTTGGTAACCTTAGCCAACAAATGACCACAAATAAATAACCAGCTTAGGTTGTCCATGGTTGATCCGCTCAAATCAAGAAAGCTATTAGAAGGCTAACTTGGAATTAAACAGTTTTAGTATTATGCATTGTAGAATCTGTATCCGTAAAAGAATTGTACTATAAGTATGACCATTAAATGACTAACGTAATCAAATCTACCAGTAAAGAATTTCTACCATAAATTATTGAATTCATTCATAAAAGGAAATAAAAGTTTTTTGCTGGATTGTAGCAAGAAATGGAGAAAGCGTATTATGTGATGCAGTAAAAGACACACTTTCTACTCTCTCTCTCTCTCTCTCTCTCTCTCTGTGCATTCCCTGCTGTTGAAGCGTCGCTACTGACTGTGAGACGACTCGCCAGCCATGCCAACCACCGCAGAAAGCCGTGTTAACGTGCGCAGATCCGTGTGCATTGGCGCACTTTAGCCTCCAAGAAAAAGCCGCACTATACCCTTTCCTTCTTCCCTCCCATGTACTTGTCTTTTCTTGTACCAAATTTCCCACTTCTTCAATTTCGTTGCTGTTGCTGAAAACAACACCACCAACCAAAAATAACCACACAAAAAAGGGCAAAAAAGAAAAAAAGATTGAATTTTTTATTTTTGGGGGGTAGTTTATGGAATTGTAGGTACAATTCTGCGTGTGGGGAAGCTTCAGATCTGTCAGGAAAATGGAAATGGAGAAGGACATATACAGCCAGTGGTGGTTCTGTTTTTTTGCTGAAACTCTTTGATTTTTGAGTTTAATGATTGAAGAAGTCATAAAAGAGCCTGCTTTCTGTCTCTTTCTTCTTCTTCTTCTCCTGCTTTCTCTTTTAGCTCTATAATTGAAAGGGAAATAAAATTAAAAAGAATTCTTCCTCAAACCATTTGTTCTTCTTCTTCTTTGTTGAATATTGTGTGTGAAAAAGAGAGAAAAATGCTGGCAATTGGGAGCCATTGTAGCAGTACAAGTACTACTTACAATACTTTGCTGAGAGAACTCCAGGTCTTCACTCTCTTTTTTTTTTCTCTTTTACATCTTTACTTTTCATTGCCCTTTCTCTTTGATCTTAAAAAGGTGTTCTTTAGACTTCCTTTATATGTTTTTAGCTTTTTAGGTAAAATTCAGCACTGATAGATATTTCTTGAATTTTGTTGTTTTCTTGCTTCAATTTCCTCCTGGGGTTGCCAATTTTCTTGAAGTGTTTGGAGAATTTCTTGAGTTGACTTTACTTGGTTCATTTTTCATAAAATTTGTGCCATTCTGTCTGACATACAATGGAGTTTGATTTGCTTGGTTTAGAACTGAGAATAGGGTCTCTCTGTTGGCCTTAAGTTAATAAGTTCCAATTTGCCTCTTTTTTGTTTTGTTTTTATTGTTAATTTACCAAGTACTATTAATTTCTTTTTATTGTTTGCCTGCTTGGACTATAAATGTGAGAATTCATGCTGGCATTTAGGGAATAAACACATAACTTGTTGTCTAATATCAATACAATACTGTGTTGTGCAGCAAATATGGACTGACATTGGCGAGAGTGAGGCTGAAAAACACCGAATGTTGTTGGAACTCGACAGGGAGTGTTTAAAGGTTTACCAAAGAAAGGTTGATGAGACTGCCAACACTAAAGCACGCCTTCACCAATCAATTGCAGCCAAGGAAGCCGAGCTTGCAACGCTCATGGCTGCTCTTGGCGAACGCAAAATTAATTCACCGGTATCATACTTCCCCTGTAAAACCTTTTAACTTTTTGTTTGACTCCATTTTGTACCTGATTTAAGGATCAGGTAATCAGTTGTTTTCGTTTTGTCCTTTGCCTGAAATAATTGTTTGAAATTTTTTTCTTGAATGTTTCAAAATGTTTTTAGTCATGTATTGCTCCATGATAAATATGCTAAAAGTTGTTTGCTTGGTGGTGTAATATGTAACTAGGGTGACCTTGTGATATTTCTTTTTTTCTTTTTACTTGTCGTCGGGCAATACCAATGTGTTTGTGGATTTAACGAGTACAGTTAGAGAAGACGGTGATGCCATTAAAGGAGCAACTGGCATCAATTTCGCCACTAGTAGAGGATTTAAAAGTCGAGAAAGAAGAAAGACTGAAGCAGTTTACGGATGTAAAGACACAAATTGAGAAGATAACTAGTGAAATTTCGGGGTATGGCAAAGTTATCAACTCTATGAGTTCCTTAAATCTGGACGAAAATGACTTGTCATTGAGAAAGCTCTCGGAGTACCAAACTCATCTCCGTTCCCTGCAAAATGAGAAGGTATGCGTTAAGTAAATGCTTTCTTTTCCAATTTATTTAGCGGAAATTTCCCATATTTTTTAGTTCTCTGTTTTAATTAGATTTTCTTTCTCATATCTAGTTTTTTACTCCAATTTTACCTAGATACAAGTAGGGTGTTCTTGTTTTATTCCTTCGGTTGGTGGCATGTGTTATTTTGTCCAACGAGACAAACCACCCTATAAATTAAATTTCATGTTTCTACAGACTGATATGAAATGAACTATTGTTTAATTCTGCATGTTTAATATATACAGCCTAGTTTCGTATGCAAAATAACTACTTGATGGAACTTTGTTCTTCCCTCTGCCCCACCTGCAGTCTCAGCGTGTCCAAAAGATTTTAGAGTTCGTAAACGAGGTTCATTCTTTGTGTGCTGTTCTTGGGGTGGACTTTGGCAAAACTGTAAGCGATGTGCATCCAAGTTTGCAAGAGACGGGAGTGGGACAGTCTATGAATATCAGCGATAGCACGTTGCAAGGCTTAAATCAGGTTATCCTCAGATTAAAAACGGAAAGAAAAGTTCGTTTCCAGAAGGTACAGTTCCCCTCTGATGCTGCTTTTGCTTTCCTATTATTCGGTGGATCATTAATTGCTATCACTACTCGTGCAGCTGAAGGATGTTGCCGCCTCACTATTTGAACTCTGGAATTTGATGGACACGAAGAGAGAAGAGAAGTTTAGCTTTTTGAGGGTCACTTCCATTCTGGGCTCTCCTGAATCAGAGATTTTTGAGCACGGTGCTCTTTCATTGGAGGTCATTCAACAGGTAGTAGTTCTCATTTGATCCCAATCCTATATATATATATAGACAATTTTTTTAGGATAAGAGTAAAAGGGCTGGATTTACTATTTTGTTTTGCTCTAATAGGTATCATCAGAAGTTGAGAGGCTCACGAAATTAAAAGCTAGCAGAATGAAAGAATTGGTCATGAAAAGGCGGTCAGAGTTGGAGGATATATGCTCTAAAACGCATATTGAACCTGATCCAAGCACCGCTGCTGATAAATCTTCTGCATTGATAGACTCTGGTAGGATTCCTTGTTTTGGAGCCATAATCACTTTATGATTCTCAAGACTTCCGAAAGCTAATCTATTAGTTTCTTCTATTTTTCTGTATACAGGTCTGGTGGATCCTTGCGAACTCTTGACAAACATTGAAGCACAGATAAACAAAGCGAAAGATGAAGCTTTGAGCCGAAAGGATATTACGAATAGGATTGAGCGATGGCTTTCTGCTTGTGAGGAGGAAAACTGGCTTGAAGGTTTTAACCTAGTAAGCCACACTCAAAAGAGTCAATTTGTTTATTACGAGAAAGGATTGTGTTAAAGATGTGCTTATATTTACGTGTAGACTTTTGCAAAATGTTTGAATAGTGTTTTTTAATGTCAGAATCAAAGCCATTATAGCGGTGGAAGAGGTGCTCACATAAACTTAAAACGAGCAGAACGCGCTCGAATTCTAGTGAATAAGATTCCAGGTAATTTACCCTGGCATTCCCGTTAGGGCTATCGTTTTTTGAGCTGGCTGGGTAATTAGTTGTTCTTATATCCAGGGATGGTCGAGAATCTGATTAGCAAGACGCTAGCTTGGGAAAATGAGAAGAAAAAGTTGTTTCTTTATGATGGGGTGAGCTCTGTTGCTGCTACAAATTGCTTGATCATCTTTTGCATTTACCTCTATCTGAACGCACTTGCCTTCGTTTTACCTGTAGGCACGGTTGGTGTCAATATTGGAGGACTACAAAGTGGCCCGACAACAGAAAGAGGAGGAGAAGAGGCGTGCTCGGGTAATTCTGATTGTCAATATTAAAAAACACACTTTTATACCCAAAAAAAAAAAAGTAAAAAAAAATTTGTAAGTATCATTTGTGAGCAAAAAAATTCTGAGTTATCCCCACGGCTTTGCAGGATCAAAAGAAACTCCAGAATATGCAACTTGCGGAAAAGGAATCAATCTATGGCTCTAGACCAAGCCCGAGAAGAAGCACCAGCTTTAAGAGTATGAGCGAATATCATTCTAATGGAAATGGATCCGTAACCCCCTCACCGCACAGGAAATCGGTTGGTGGCCCAAATTCAGATCTTTTGACACCCCGTTCCTATTCTGGGCATCAAAACGGGTATTTCAAGGGAACGAGAAGGCTTTCAACTGGCCCTCTGAATTTTGTGGCTATTGCAAAAGAAGATATCATGTCTTTTTCTTCTGTTTGTGGTTCTGATCCCGAGTCTCCGCCTAAAGCCTGAATATGGAATCTGAACCGGTATGATGCTTTCTGTGCATATTTCAACTAAAATCTGTGATACAGTTAAACATCGCTAAAGCAAGACGGGGATGCTAGTTGGAGTTTCGACCTTAAATAGAATGTAGTCGATAAGAATTAGTTTTTAAGTAGATTTTTTACGGTATGCCATGCAACTGCTAAAATTGCTAATGTAGTGTCATCCCCCTCGACCCTTTGCTAATGTGGCTTGTACTTGAGTTCTCGTATATTTCTAAATCCAAAGTAATAATGCTCCATTCCCTTTTAAACGTTTTCCATTTTAAAACCAAACATTCTATTTCCTTAGCTAGCTGCAAAGGTTTTTCCTTTTAAAAACAAGATAACCTGTTTAAGGTGGTCTGAACATTTACCTTAAACGTTCAAAATGAGACCCCCTTACTGCATTACACTATTCGGTTGAATAATGGCTACGAGTTTATGAAACTATGTGTTCTTTTAGGTAATTAGCTAAATGTGTGCGATATTTACCTACCTTGGGACAGTTTGAATTTTGTAACTGAACACATAAATGTCTTTTTTCGAGTTCCCTATAGTTGTTCTCTTTGTATGACTGCAATTTGTCGAGGTTATCTTCACTTTGCTGCAAATGTCCTTGCAGGGAGGCGCCTGATTTATTCTTTCCTGCGGAAACAACTTTCTACGGGGAAGGAGTGACCGAGACTTGTGAATATAACGAAAGGGTATGTATGTATGTATGTATGTATGTACACTAGTGCAAGCGGATTTCATTCGGTTATTTTGGTAGTTGAAGCAAAGACATGATGTAGCGGGGCGGGGAAAATGGATATTACTGAGAGCAGATTGGTGTTGATATATTAGTCAGAAGTGAACATTGAAAGAGTTGATAGAAGATTGGTGACAGTATTATTGTATTAAGAGTTTGGTGTGTTCGTTTTTGTGTACATAGTACGGTGTTGTTGCTTTGACTTCATTTAGGTTTTGTTGTTTTGTTTGAGTTTGTATATTTTTGTGTCTTTTTTTTTTTTTTTTTTTTTTTTTTTTTTTTTTTTTTTTGTTTTTTTTTTTTTTTGGCGTCATTAGCTGAGCTCGTAGGCGTTTCTTTGGGTGTTCCCTAAGCTCGTATTTATGACACTTATTAGTGTTGCTCCATAAATGTTACAATGAAACATTTACCAAACATGGGACTAGGTTGCCCTTTTTTTCCCATTATAGCTTCATGGTGTAACATTTATCCCCTATAATAAGACTCTTGGTCTCATGTTGCAATCAAGCAATAGTTTTGTCCACAAATAGTTAAATTCTCTTGCTCCAGGACTGCACATGATAGTAGAGGGTGAATTACGGTGACTCAGCGGTCCATGAGATCATTAGGTAGGAGGACCAGTGCCTATGGTGTGGGGATGACAATTTTATTATGCTCCACGGATATTCACTCAAATCCACCCGCATGGATCGGAGTTGTGTGGGTGATAGTGGGTGGTGATTAGTGAGTCTTAAAAAATAAAACTTGCAGTGGGTCAAGTTGGATTCGAATTTTATGTACAAAACTCGCCTAGAACTCCACGCAACTCACCGTGTGTGTGTGTGTGTATCGCAGTGGGATCAGATGCAAAAGTCTTCCCGTGCGGATGTTTGAATCCACTGTCAATCGAGTATCAATGCACTGTAAAGTATTTTGAAATGCAATGTGCAATACCTAATTCTCATTGATTGTCAACTCTAGTGCATTTGAGCTTGACAGGTGCATTTTAGTAATGTTTGGCGGTGCATATATCAAAAGTTGAAAATCAATGAAAAGGAGAGGATGCACCTTAAAACATTTCCAAATGCACCGAGAATTCAACTACCTGATTGTCAATTGTGGTGCATTTGGAAGTGTAAGTTGTAGATACCCGTAGTGGGCACCTACACTCAGTGGGGTGGGGTGAATTTGAAAAAGTCTACCCAATGTGGGTTAGGGGTGCAAGTAGAGTGGGTGAAGAAAGTATAAGTTGGGTTGGGTGGTGGATGTATCCCTCCCGCCCCGACCTACCATCGATCCATTGCCATTCCTACTAGGGTGTGGCCCATCATAGCAGCTCATTAGGTGGCCTGGGAAGAGCCGTCTTGATGCGCACAATGAGTCTATCACATTGGGTATAATTTTCACATTACAACTATTCAAGTTTAGTTATATGCCATTACTCACAATCTATTATTCAAGAACCAACTGAGAAGTCCGTGGGAATAATCATGCAATATTCTATATTGTATCTGATCTCTAGCAATAATTAAAGTTTGTGTCTTGGTTTAAAAAAAAAAAAAAAGTTCATGTCTTAAAGTCAAATAGTTATAATAATTAGCATTCATGTATATTTCAATATATATCAAGTTGAATGTATTGAAACCAATGAACATAAAATAAAGACTAAATATAAATTTTTTTTTTTTTTTTTTTGGGTTTTTCCCAAAGGTGTCCCTTCGGCCGGCAGTCAAAGGACTAATCCTCCCGTCCCAACGGTCAGCACACTTAGTGGTAGGGGACTGGCCAAATGGTTTGCTCCATTCACATGGGTGGGGATCGAACCCCCAACCTCATGCTTAAGGGACAAGGTGCTGAATCACCACGCCAACCATGTTGGTTAAAATTTATTATTTGGAAATACGGGCTATATGTCATTACGTTACAAAATTTGTATAACAAGGGTTTACTATCTCATCCAAAAAGTTACTATATAAAATTCAATCAAAAATGTAACTTGGGATAGGTTATACGAACAGCATCCGAAAAGCTAGCTTGTGTGTTGAAACTTGAGGGACTAAATTTCAACTGCTTTATGAAAATATGATGAATAAAGAGATACAATTGGCTGAACCTTTCTTTTCTTTTTATAAACATATAGCTTTTGTTTTCTTTATAAAACAATTAAAAAAGTTATTAAAGATTTCGATTCAAATGAAAGTAGTTTAAGTCGCTTAAGTATATAGTCAGAGATTTAAATTCATCAGTATCGTATGCAAATACACTCAATAGAGTTGTTTTCGAATGGGGCCCAACTGAGATTTTGATAGATTCGTTACGTTGTTGGGCAGAGGCCGGTAAAGCCTTTTAAAGACTAAGTCCAACATCCATCGTCTTGAAATTGTGTGGCGGTATAAGAAAATAAAATTGTGTCTTTGCTACTAGTTATAACTTTTGACATAGTGGATGGTAAGTGCTTGATTCTAACAATTATCTGCTGAAATTCGGTTAGTTGAATTTTGCGGGGTGCAGATCTCGGTGTAGTATGTAAAAATAGATAAATAAATACAAAGTTGGATAATCCGAATCGAGGTGGACAAAGATCTTTACAGCTTAACCTCTTCAAATCCAAGAAAAGACAAAAAGCAAAATATTGGCGTGCATTTTCAAACAAAACGGCTCTTTTTTCCTAACATGCAAAAGTAAAAGATGGTGAAACCTCTCCTTTTTCACATGCTGTGCAGCATAGGTTGCCCCACCAGGGTTTAAAGATGGAGGAACAAAAGATTGTAACATCAATGGAGAAATTGGGAATCTTTCCTTTCACTGTTGCTTCTTTGATCCCACCATGCCTCACCTATATCTTTATTATATTATATTTTTTTAAAACTTAAATTTCTCGACTTTACCGTATTATATATCTGGAATCTTATACAAAATTGTACAATTCTGCACACAAGGAGCTCAAACTAACCCTCAATGTTCAGTGCAGGAATCGAATTGAAACATCACCATGCCGCTAGAAAGTAGAAACATGTCTTAGGTGTGACTTCTCATTTTAATGAAAACATTACATTTTGGTCCTTCAATTGCTGTCAATTATAAAATGTAAGATTTTTTTATTTTTTTTTATTGTTTAAGATGTTGTAAACTAGCCCCTCCCCCCAACGAATCTCACGAAATTTGTACTACAAATTTTTTTGGGGCAGTTTTAAAATTTTACTACTCTATCATTTTCCTTCTATAACCAAGCTTTATTTGCCTTCATTTTCCTCTAAATTGCTTAAACTTTGGCTCGTATATCCCCCAATATATCCATATATTTGGTTTAGGAGGGGAATGAAGACCAATAAAGTTTGGCTATGGAAGGAAAATTACAAGGGGTCGGGTTAGTTGTGAAATTCTAAAAGCACCCTCCAAAAGAACTTGATATATAAAGGAACACGTGAGCTTTATTCAGATAAATGACTAAATATACATTTCGAACCATTGAAAGACCATATTTTAAAAGAAGAAAAAAAAAACAGGAGCCCTACATTACAAAATTAGTAACAATTAAAGGTTGTACATACAATTTCTTTTATTAATTTATGGGTACATGTTATGATGAAATAAAATTGTATTATTATTAGTACACATCTAAAATTAATCCTCTCTACCCTAAAGTTTGTCCTGAAGCCAATAGTAGCACAACTTTTGGCCACTCTTGGAGGCTTTTATGTACACCAAAAATGCAAGATGTCATTTCCTTGTCCTTTGTCTTCCCAAGAACATTGTGTAAGATACCTCCCCCTATGAATATGTGTCCCTTCACTTTGTGAACATATATCAGCTATATATGTAACCTTCAATTCCATTACATTATATTGTTCATGCCCTAATGCTGTATGAGAGGTTTTCTACAATAATAATATAATGTCCTAGTATAGGAAGGATGGGAAAAGAAAGCATGATTGGGTTGAGAGACAAGTGCTGCAATACAAGTATAGAGAAGAGATTGAAAGGCATAGTGGCAATGGAGTTTGAGGTAGAAAGTAATGGAGATAATGGAAGCTTGAGTGAAGCCAACACCTTCTGGCCGGTTCAGCATCCAACTGAACCGTTGGAAGAAGACCGGCCCATCATCTGCCCAATGCCATACTCTTCTTCTGTCTTGAAGGTTTGTTTAGTTCTTCTCCTTTAATGTATTCTTCATTCTATTCATGCTAAAACATTGCATCCATATCCCGAGAAATCTCACCTGCCCTGAAACCTTAGTGAATGGGGCAAATTATAAGATGTATTTTTAAGATCTATAGATTCTTTTAAGGTGTTTCTACTTGTCATAGAAGCTCAATTAGAAAAGTAAATTGTGAAATATGTTTCGATATGATGATATTTAAATTTCTTAAAAATGTTCAATTTGTACATGGATGCATCCCATAATCCCGTGTTACTATCTTTCATGGAGAGCCTCATTAGGGAGGTAAATTGTCAAATATGTATGTTTCTGTGATCTATAAATTGCTTCCAACAGATCAGAGTTGATGGGTAAATTACAGTGACCCATTAAGTGAAAGTACTCGTGTCACCTACACCGCAACTACTAGACTCGATCTTGTGTCATTGCTCACAATTTACTACCTAAAAACCATTTGAGTTGTTCCTATAGAGAACTTTCTTTAAATTTATTTACCAATTAAGTTGTATCTTGGGCAAATTCGACTCATCCTAGCTGTTAGACTATTTAGCTTTTCCTGCATAACTTGGACCTTAATGACATGATTAGCCTAATTAAGCTAAAATGCGGTACTTTGCAGAACAATGGGCTGCAAGAAGGGAGGTTTTCGGCGGACATTATGAGGAAGAGATCAGATTACTCGGCGCCGCGGAAGAGCGGAGGAATCTTGGAGGTGACGATGGAGCCGCCGATCCGAGTGGTGCGCAAGCGGCATCACCCGCTCGGGCCCGAGTACCGCGGTGGCGTGGCCGGGCCAGTGCGGAGGGTGCCGCCTCATAATGCAACCATGTCTCAGATGCTCCACCAGTTCAATCACTTCAAATCTTGACAAGACAGACAAGCAAATAATAACCCCAAGAAATGCAAAGATCATGTCTCCGGCATCATCATTATCATTATCATCATCATCATTCCATCGAATCAGCTCCGATCCCTACTGTTTTTGCATCGATTGTCGCGGAAATAACTTTGTCAGATAATGTTTGGTTTTACCTACCCAGAGAATCATAGGTCATAGGTGTGAGACTGTGGGGTCTGGCCGGGCAGAAGTTAAAATTAAAGTTACATACGTAGTTGTTGTGTAGACTGGGAAATAAGGTTTCATCATCATCACAGTACGTTGTACGTACGTTATCACTGTGAATTGGTCGTCTGGTCTGCACAACATTATAGTCAGATGTTAAGATTCTAGGAAGCCCTGTACTTAAGGGCATGTACTGTGTAAATCTTATATTCTGATTCGTCTTATAATTATATGTTTTTTCTGATATGATTTTTGATTGGTGTTATTATGAGTTGGGTCTTGTCAGTAATATCTTTCATTTCCTGGATGCAAGATGTATAATATCTTTCAGTACTCCCTATTAATTTACAAGTCACCTTACATTATGTGGCATTTTTATGTTTTTTTCTAGTGAATTCAGTGTCAATGTTAACACTTTATTTTCTTCTTCAACTCATATTGTCAACAAAATAAATATGTTAAATAAAGATTTAGGTTAGAACCACGGAGATGAAGAAGGAGAAAGAAAAGTCTGTCACCACCGATCATATCTTTGATCTAGGAGACAAAAGTTCGTCTCTCAAATACATAGTTTAGAATTAGAAGAAGGGAAAATAACATTTTTTGTCGATACATTTATACATGAAATAGCAATATAGCAATTTCATTCTCTCAATTACTGTATTAATGTAAGCATTAGTGACCCTATAATTTTTCATAAGGTGATGACTTTGGTCCATGGTTAACATTGACAATTAAAGACCCCATTACACTATATGTGTGAAACTTGAAATATGAGGCTAAACCAATACAAACCTCCAACAAATATTAAAGAAATATTATTGCTAAACCGACCAATGCAAACCTCCAACAAATATGAGGCTAAAAATGAAATGTTGTGTGCTTTGAAAAATTGTCCCATAAATTAATATTCGCGCCGGCTCCGGCACCAATTAGCCCCTCCGTCGGAAAAATCTATCGCCGGAGCCGGAAGTGTTCATCTTCCGGAATAACTCACGGAGGAGATCAGAAAAACCGCACCAGCAGGGGGAAGGCTTGAATAAAAACACTACTAGAGGAAAGAATTGAATTGAAGGTGCTCCGATCCCGCGCGCGCGCACCCCTAAATTAAAATAAATGTGCAAAAGGAGAAGAAGATGGGGAAGCTATGGAACAGAGCCGCCGGGGCTTTGAAGGACCAAAACAGCATAGTAATGGCGAGCCTGGCCAGGCGGACGGCGCTGCGGAGACCGGACGTGGAGGCGGTGGTGATCAGGGCCACCAGCCACGACGAATCGTGCGTGGATTACGAGAGCGTTGAGAAAGTGTACAGGCTGGTTCGGCTTTCCCCTAACCATTTTAGGCCGTTGATTTGGGCGATTTCCCGGCGGATGGGGAAGACGGGGAGTTGGGCGGTGGCGCTTAAAGGATTGATGCTTATGCACGGCGTTTTCAGCTGCAGAGTCCCCGCCGTCCGGAAAATCGGACCCCTGCCGTTCAATTTCTCCAATTTTAAGGACCGCCATTCCAGTTCCCACAAGACCTGGGGACACAATCACTTCATTCGCGCTTATTTCGCCTTCCTCGATCACAAATCCGCCATTCTCTTCATCGACGAACAGGTAATTAATTAACATCGCAAAACAAACAAAACTCGATCTCCAACTATGTATGATAATGGCGATATAATATAATCATATATATATAGGAACAAACACCACGGTTATCGTCTTCATCTTCGCCCCTAATGCAAACCCTAGAATTGCTGCAAAAGCTGCAAGACTTACTCGACACGACGCTGAAGATCCGGCCAAATTCATCGGGCACAATCGCGCCTCTCATCATCGAAGCTATGGATTGCACCGTGGTGGAGATTTTCGACATCCACAACCGATTATGCACCGGAATCGTCAATATCCTGCCGAGAATTTTGGAGGCCAGCAAGGCCGAGGCCGAGGCGGCGCTAAAAATCGCCGCTAGGGTTAGAATCCAAAACCTGGAGCTCAACGATTACTTCGAATTGTGCAATAAAATCGGCGTCTCCAACGCCACAATACTCCCTGCAACTCATAAAATCAGCAAACAACAAATCCAAGAGCTTGAAGACATAATCAACGGCGTAATTCCGGTTTCACCTCATCATAATAAGGCGGCAAAGGAAGAACCACCGTCAATGCTTCCCGCATCTACCGTGGCGAAGGAGACTCGCCATTCCACAATAATCACCGATCGATGGGAAACGTTTGACGAAGAAACTAATCCTGCTAATTATGCACCGCCTCTTTTACCACTTAACAACAATTTGCAGCACCTTCAACATCGACATCTCCCAGATCTCATAACTTTCTAGTAGTGTTCGTTCAAGCTGATTTTCATTTTCATGGTGTCTCGTATAATGGTATTTTATTTTATACAAGAAATTATGAAAATTTAAATTTGAGTATAGTTGTACTTTTCGTTTTGTTGAGAAAAAAAAATAGATATACAACCATTTAAAATGAAAAGTTCTTCATTTTTGAGTAAAAACTTTGATTTACTGGAAAATCTGAACAAATTATTTTATGGATATGGTCCACCTTGTAAATGGATCTGGACATAAAATACACTTCATAATTTACATACTGAATGTTCATAATTCACTACAATTTACGTACTGAATGTTTACAATTTGAATTGTGAGCATTCAGTATATAAATTGCGAACACACAGTATGTAAATCATGACGGGTCTATCTTACCAATCATTATTCCATGGATCATGTGGACAATAAATAAAAAGTACATTTTTAATATACTAAAGGTACATTATTTTTGTACATAAAGTATATTATTTTAGGGTACATTATTTTTATACTAAAGGTACATTATTTTATAGTACTATAAAATATAGTACTATAAAATAATGTATCTTCAGTACAATGTTCATGGTCCACATAGCTATGTGGACCATGGTCCACACAATAATTTGCCTCATCCTACAAAATGGATCTAAGTCTATGATATAATTATTGGAAAATCTCTCGTCGAACTCGATAGTAAATTGGGCTAACATTATAGCCCACCTAATCAAAACACTTAATGAGGTCGAAAATTTCAAAATGGCCCCTAATGCCGGTTAGTTAGGACCTAGACTAGGTAAGCTTGAAAGTAAGAGCAACCACATCAATGTTAAATTTGTTGTGATTTTTAGGTGACACTTAGGAGAGATAAGATGAAGAAATAAAAATAAATAAGAAATTAAAAGGAGAAAAAAAAAAGCTGACAAACTAAATTTAAAAAAAAAAAAAAGTAACGTATATGTTCAGAGTGGCCGCCAGCTACGCCCCAGCGGACGCGTGGGAAACACGTGCCCGCTAGGGCGAGTAACGCGTTCCAAGCGCGCCTGCCATCTTTCTTAAAAAAATGACAAAAATCCAAACCTTGCAAGAGAATAATTCACCAAAAAACTCCACCCCACATCAACAAAAGCTAATGCAATTTTTTTATACTGTTTCAAAAACCTTTAAAATTCCACCGATATGGTTGTTGTAAGTCACTAATTTCCTATCCATGATGTACCAAGCATATGTTTGCCTTTTTAAATCAAGTATACATCTCCTTTGGTCCTTGCAATGCTCAACTAGCATAGTAAACAGATTTCTGGTTCGTGTCATTATTCTCTCTTACTAGGACCGAGTTGGTCAGACAGTACTACCAATTATACATAGAATGATCATCCCCTTATTGATTTTAATAGTACAACTGTCAAGGTTAAATATGTCTTCAACTCTTTGAATGTACTTTGAGACGTTGAAACCCATTGGGAATTGGTATTTTTTAACATGTGGAAGAATGCCATGGCCTTTTCGGCTTACTCAGACAAGAAGCGACTTAAGGCTGTCAACTACCATATTAACTATTATACGTCCTTCATCACTCTTGAGTCTTGCATATTTATTATTGCCTTGGCTTTTTCCAATTTCTGTTCGATCCCCTGATGTCATCATGATTCCTAAGAATTTGCAGTTGGAAGGCAAATGTACACTTCTTCAGATTTAGCCTTATGTTTTGATAACTTCAAAGCAATTGGCTAGATCAATAGGATGGGAGTCCCAACCTCTACTTTTGGCAAGCATATTGCCAACGTAAGCTTCCTTGGTTTTTCAGAGCATATCATTGAATAACCAATTGATCATCGTCTAGTACGTTTCCCTCGCATTTCATAATCCAGAAGGTATTACCTAGTAACAAAAAAAATTCATTTCATTTGGTAAAAACATTTTTATTCTCATTTTTTTATGCTATGAAGGTATAGTGGTAGCTCTTAAAAGCATCAATGAAACTTAAGATCTCGCACCCAGCGAGCGGTTTCCATGACCATCTAGTCTATGCTTGGGAGGGCATATAGATCCATGGAACGAGCCTTGTTGATGTTCGCGTAGTCAAAAACTACACATCTTCTAAGTCAAAGGGTTGGTGCCAAGACTACGTTAGCCAACCAATTTAAGTATTATTTTTTTAATACTTAATTACTTATATTACATTACTAGTATATTTAAATATATAAATAGAAAAAATCATATAAATTTTAATTTGTATACACTACAGTTTGATAGATAATGATATTTTAATTTTAATTATAATAATAGATTGTACTAATTTTTATGCGAAAGTATTAATTTATATTTATATTATATACCATACAATGAACAATGATTTTAAAATATTTGAATATAATAATGAGTTATAGAGTATAACATTTGTTTTAAAAAAAAATTAAATTTTGTTTAAAAAATATTAATCGGCCCATGACTCGCACGGATTGAGCACGCGCCCATGACCCGCACGGATGAAGCCCGCAAAGCCCACATACTTGTGGGCCGGACTGGTGGTAGGGCTGGTTCGCGGGCCTCAACTCACTTTAAATTCTTTATTCGCCTATTTAGGATGAGAAATTTTACCTTTCGTGCAAGTACTGGACCGAATCTAGTTATGTACAGGTTTTAACATAATAGTTTAAATATTTTCTTCAAATAAATATGAGAGTGTATATATTTCCTTTTTCAATGTAATAGTTTAATTTAATAATTTAATAATTGAAAATATAGTTTCCGGAGACAGACAAGATTTTAAGGGGTCGATCTCTTTCTTAGGTTTCTCTCTCATCTCTCTGTCTGTCTCTCTCCGGGGTTTCTCTCTCCTCTCTCTTCCCCGAAGGGCAAAAAAAACCCTAAGGAGCTGTTTGCCCACAGGTAAGTTCTCTCTCTTTCTCTCTCTCCCTCTCATAAAAAATATGGACCTTTCCTCTTTCTCTCTTTTTCCATAAGTTCGATTTGGTTTATTTTATTTTATTTTTTCGGGGTCTCTAGTTTAAAGCTGCCTTGCTTGTCATTCATATACACGAATCTGGCTGATTCCGCTATTCTTTTAGCTAGATCTATTGTTTTTTTTACCAGATCCGTGTTCATAAGACTGAAGATTGTAAATTCTTCATGGGAAATTAGTTGTTAATGTTTAATTTGGTGATTTTTTCAAGGCGGTTTTAAAGTTTTAATTTTTAGTTCACTCCTTTTTGCTGGTGATTTGTTTGCATCTTGATCGGTGTGGGTTTGATAAAATTGTGATCTGATATGCAATGCCGATTATGGGTGTTTGCAAGTTGGGTGGTTCATTTTTGGTTGCTGATTTTGGTTTGGGTGTTTTAATTTGTTTAACCAAGAGTTTAGTTTTAGGGTTTGAATGTGAAAATTGGTATAGTTCTGTTGTATTTCCTCTGCTGGCTGTCATGATTTACTGTGTTGTGAAATGAAAATGGTGCAATGGTTAAGGTTGATTGGGAGAGTTTAGTAAGGAGTTAATGTAATGGTATTTGTGTTCCTTGAACTCTGTTGCAGCTCTCAATGGATGATGATGGGTTGAACATGAGGAACTGGGGTTATTATGAACCTTCCCATAAGGGGCCTCTTGGTTTGCAGCTGATGCCGTCGGTGGTTGATCGAGACACTAGGACTTTCTTCTCTGGGCGCGAGAATCCTTCCATGATGGCGAGCAATGGTCTTTTTCATCCCCGGGATTCAGTTGTTTCTCAGGCGTCGTCGCTAACGCATATAGACTACATTAGAGATGGTTGGATAAACCACAGGGACAAATTCCTGCATATGTTTCCTGGGAACCCTTATGGTGGTGGTGTAATGGCTGACCCTTCTGGAACTCAAACGTCTATGCAAATGCTACAGACTGATTCGACTAAGGAGGAAATTGCTAATGTGGAGGATCCAAGTGTCGGTAAAGATAGTTGCCCTTCAAAGAAGAGGCCGGGTGCTGCAGCCTCGCCACCGAAAGCAAAGAAGCCAAAGAAAGGGCCGTCTGCACCGAAGAAAAATGACAACCCTCCTGCTCAACGTGCAAAACCAGCAAAGAAGAGTATAGAGGTTGTAATAAGTGGAATTGATATGGATATATCAAGCATCCCAACTCCCGTTTGTACCTGCACCGGGACACCTCAACAGTGTTACCGTTGGGGATGTGGAGGCTGGCAGTCAGCATGTTGCACCACAACTATATCAATGTACCCCTTGCCTATGAATAACAAAAGGCGGGGAGCCAGGATTGCTGGTAGGAAGATGAGTCAAGGTGCATTTAAAAAGGTTTTGGAGAAACTTGCTTCTGAAGGCTATAATTTTTCTGACGCAATCGATCTAAGGACTTACTGGGCTAAGCATGGTACTAACAAATTCGTGACAATCAGGTAAACTCGCATCAAATGGTATCAGTTCTTGACAGTCATTGCCATGCTCTCTGTTTTTTGTTGTATATATTTCGATGGCCATGGCCAAGATTTAATTTGTACTTTCTAGTCCATTTTACAGCAATTATACTTAAGAATTTGACATTTGAGATTAAACTTCTCTTCTGTTTCTTTATTGGCCATTAATGTTTCTTGGCCACATAAAGTAGCAGACATGACTCATGAATATTTCTCTTATATTTATTAGATTATTTTTGCACCAAGCCCGGCCATCTCTTATCACCATTACTATAATGCTGTTATGTATCTTGTTTGCTGCATACTATCATTGTACTGTCTAGTGTCTAGTACATCTGACATGAACCTTATCATTTCTCTTTGTTCGGATGGTTTGGTCGTAGGTTTTGATGGTCTAATATGGTATTAGAGTAACTGCCTCCCGAGCAATCGTATGGCTTAGAAGTTGAGTTCATGTTTATATTGTTCTTCTACAGTATTTCTACTAGCAAACTGTATCGAATCTGATCAATGACTATTCGATAGGAAACTTCATAATATTGAGTTAGAAGATAAAACTTGCCGACTAGGGTCCAACTATTATATGCATATGAAAATGTAGTCTGTGCACTAAGATTCTGAGCATTGATGCACGATTAAGTTTAGTCCTAATTTGGAACAAGTAATTGGGATTCTAGTGTTACCCGTTTCCCTCTCCCATTTTAGAAGCTTATTTACATTATTCGTTCCTTTACATTGTTAACATGCATTCTGTTTTTGCATATTATGAGAACTAGTGGCATAAGTACATTTTGCTCTTCATACCCATCGACTATTGGCATAAGTCTTTCCTCTTGTCATCATAATCATCATCTGTATCGTGAATTTTGTCCATTATTGTCTACTGGCATTTGTGCCAAATTGCACTTTGGACCCTTAGCTACTGTTGACATCACAAGTTTTTACTTCTGTAGCTCTGTCAACTTATATACACTTTCATATATTCATATAGTACACATGTAATTATAGTACAGTGTCTAGATTTTCGTATAAGAATCTCGATTCACTTTGTAATATGCTTGCCCGAATCTCGATTCACTTTGTAATATGCATGCCCTTAGTGGTTATTTTACTGTAGTTGCACAGTGCAGCATCTTGGACCGAATCCAGATCTTTAAGTGATGTATGCTTTCATGTTTTTAGTTTTCTGTTGATGGAACAGTTGAACTGAATTCTACTGAAGCTTTGAATTGATCATGTATGAGCACTGTACATCTTCATGAGATTGTGTGAATCTTCTTGTCAGGAAAGATATGTATTTTTACAAAGCATTTATGTGCTTACCTCTTATACCATTGAAAACTTATTTTTCTAAGATGTCGATGATCTATACTAGTGTTGATCTTACCAAAAATAGAACTATGTTATATTTGATTGTATTGGGTATTATTGCTGATAATATTCAATACAGAACTATATCATACTTGTAGTGTTGCAAGATTTCTGCCTAGATGCTGATTAATCGGTGCCTATGCGCTGGCCGCCCGCCTAGCGTAAAACTATAATCGGTGGTCTAGGCAAGCGACTAAGCCATCTAGACCGCTTAGGCGCTGACTGTCTAGGCTGCTAAGGCACTAACCGCCTATGCCTCCTAGGCGTTGACTAGGCTTTTTAAGTATCGATTAGGCCGCGTAGTCTGTCGATTAGTCATTGTTTTTTTTTTGTTTTTTTTTTCTAAGGTTATTTCACTCAAAACGGTCTCGTTTTGAGTGAAAACAACTCACATTATTACAACAAGAAGCATAATTGTCACATGCATTTCCTCGTGTAGCAACTAGCAAATGTTGGCAACATCATTGGATTCGTCATGTTCATCAGCTGATCTGTCCCATGTGGATTTTGTGACTTCTAGATCTATACCTCACTTCTTTTCTTTTCTTTTTTTATTTTAAAATTTGGAAAGTTTTAGTAAACGTGTAATGCATTGCGGGACTAACCATTGAATGCCATGATTATTATTCGTAGCATTATATGATTATAAATTGATAGAAGTGTTTAGAATGATATGGAACAAAACATTATGCATACGAGGTTCTTTTAACCAGAATTCTCTTTTAATTTTGTCTTCACTTTGAAATCTTTAATGTAAGGCTGGACATTGAATAAATTGTGCTTTATAATCATAATCAATTTGGTTAAAAAGTCAAATTTATAATTTTGTGATTACAAACTCAACAATAATTTTGTGATTACAAACTCAACAATTTGACCTATTTATTTGGAGGTGTATTACGTTATTTTTATTTTGCTCTTTAAGCACATTACCAGTCTCAAACAGATATAGCATAGGATCTCTCGATAAATGACAATACCTTTATTACATTTGAAGTAGAGAAACTTTAATAATATTCATTTGTCTTTAAAAATATAGACAGTATAATGATTATACTAAAAATATGTTGTCTCTTATTTAATATTAATCGTTTTAATCTCTTAATCTTTTGACGTAGTGAGTTGCAAGCGTGAAGCAATAAAATCATTAAACTATATTAAAATTTTACGTACGATATACGTACTTTATTAACATTCTTAATTTTCTTCATCCTCTTTGATTTTGGTTTTTCATATACAAAACAAAGAATTGACAACTTTATTGCCTAAGAGCATCTCCTAAGAGACGTCAAAATGTCATATTCCAATGTCATTCCGTCAATATTTGGTACTCCTACCCAACGGTAAATTTGCAAATGTGAACAGTATTGTGCCATATACGTTCACCTCGACCAAATTTCAGAGGGTACAAATTACTCTTTTGTCCTTATTTATTCAATTCTAAATTTATCTTTTATTTGTTTTTTTTCTATGTATTTTTTTATTTTGTTAAATACATAAATTTAAAATTTATATTATTAAAAATAAATTATACTCCGTACCATTTTAAAGATCTCATTAAAATATTGAAAGAAGATTAATATTAAATATATATACTAATTAAAAATTTAAATACATCACACAATATATTTGTTAAATTGTATTAAACTAATTAATAATGAACTAACAAAGTTTTTGAGGCAATGAAGCCCAAAAATTGGTAAATAAGCTGTTATTACATGTCATTTTAGTTCAAGCACGAAAATCCGACGACTAGCCGTCACTGACCGTCATCTTCGACGAGGACAACTAGTAAAGGTCATTTCAGTTCAAGCACAAAAATTCGGCAACTAGCGATGACCTTCGCCAATCACCATCTCCGACAAGGACAACTACGTCCGTCGCCGAATCGCCAATCGCCATCTCCGACAAAGACAACTAGTAAAGGAGACAACTATTAAAGGTCTCCTTCGCCAGAACAACTACGGCCGTCGCCGGTCGCCATCTTCAATGAGAACAACTAGTAAAGGTTTCCTTCGTCGGGACAACTACGACCGTCGTCGATCACCATCTCCAACGAGGACAACTAGTAAAGGTCTCCTTTACTAGAGAAGGCAACCAAAACTGGTCGCCTTCCCCCATAGATGCTCTAAAAATTTTCATTTTCAATATACATGTCTTTATTTCTCTCCCTACATAAACTTGATAAAATCAAGTTCACTATTTCACATCCCTAGCACATATAATCAAGTTCACTACTTTATATACTTTTTAGCTAAAATGTTATCCTTTTATATGAAATTATGAATGTGTTATATCATTTCATTCCACTGAGATTAAATGAATGGATTGATGATTTGATAGGCAAATATAATGTTGAAATAGTGGTGAGATTGCTCTCCTATCATCCAAACAATATGGCTCACATCTAACATCTCATTTCCAAACCAGTGTGCAGTAAACAAGATTCTTGATAGCAACAAATAAAGATCACAAAAATAATCTATTAAATAAATAAAAGAAAACATTTTTGAATCCTCCTACTCTAGGTGGCCACAAAGCATTGCTACCTACTAAATGAAAACAAGAAATTAATCTCAAATGTCAATAGTTTTTATGGATTGCGGCTCTGAAACAGAAAAGGCCACCAACATATATACAAGCTAAAGATGGAAATGGCACAAACTGATAACCCGAATACGAGTTTACCTGATGGTCACAAACTTGTTAGTTCCGTGCTTAGCCCAGTGAGTCCTTAGGTCGATAGGGTTAGCGAAGTTATACCCATCAGCCGCGAGTTTCTCCAAAACCTTTTTGAATGCGCCCTGGCTCATCTTCCGCCCAGCAATCCTTGCCCCGCGTCTCTTGTTGTTCATAGGCAAAGGGTACATCGATATAGTCGTGGTGCAACATGCCGACTGCCAGCCACCACATCCCCACCGGTAGCACTGCTGAGGTGTCCCGGTGCAGGTGCACACGGGAGTTGGGATGCTCGAGATATCCATATCTACCCCGCTTATAACCACTTCTATACTCTTCTTTGCTGGCTTTGCACGCTGTGCAGGGGAATTCTCGTTCTTCTTTGATGCACCCGGCCCTTTCTTCGACTTCTTCCCTTTCGCTGGCGCGGCAGCTGCCCGTTTCTTTGACGGACCGCCATCCTTACCAACGCTCGGGTCCTCTGCACTAAGACTCGCATCCTTAGTCGAGTCAGGTTGCTGTTGCTGTTGTTGCAGCATTTGCATAGACGAATGCGTTCCAGATGGCTCAGCCATAACCCCGCCCCCATAAGGGTTCCCGGGAAGCATATGCAAGAACTTGTCCCGGTGGTTTATCCACCCATCTCGAATGTAGTCTATATGCGTTATGGGCACCTGAGAAACAATCGAATCCCGGGCATGAAAGATCCCATTCCCAACTATCATGGAAGGATTATCACGCCCAGAAAGGAAGGGCTTCGTGTCACGATCAACCACAGATGACATAAGCTGGAGCCCCAGATGCCCCTTATGGGTTGGCTCATAATAGCCCCAATTTCTCATGTTCAATCCATCATCATCCATTCAGACTCCTACAAATCCACACACAAAAACACCTACATTAAATCCTCATACAATTTAGAGCACAAACAATCATTTCATAGTATAGATAACCCACAAATCTTCATACAATTTAGAACACAGACTATCATTTCATAGTACAGATAACCCACAAATCTTCGTGCAATTTGGGGCAAAATGCATGGCCACTTACGCCAACTAAGCTGGTTACAAATCTTCATACAATTTAGAACACAGGCTATCATTTCATAGTACATATAACCCACAAATCCTCATACAATACACCACACACAACCATGAAACTTACAATTTGAAACCCTAACATTAAACACTACGTTTTGCAGATCCAAACAACAAACAAATCTTCAAATTCGCACATACCCATACTCCGCATTGCAATACAGATTACAATTTCAATCAAAACATATGGATCAAGATACAAACAAATCTCAGAGAATGGCGCAATTAAAAACTCGAGAAAACAATCGTCAAATTCAACACTTCCAACTAAAATTCCCCCAAAAAGTTACAATCTTTCGGGGTTTAAACATGGATCTAGTGAAAACCCATCAGATCTAAACATATGTACAAAGCAATCATCAACTAAATAAACATAAAGAAATACGACAACGGAAAGGCCGCGCAGCGTTAAACAGAGGACAAAAAATTTCAAATTTATGGAGAGAGAGGGAGGGAGAGAGAAAAAGTTCAGATTTTTGAGAGAGAGAAAACTTACTTGTTGGTAAACAGCTCTTTGGGGGTTTTTTTTTGCCTTCCGGGAAGAGAGAGGAGAGAGAAAGACAGAGAGAGAAGGCGGAGGAGAGAGAAGAGAGAAACCTATGAAAGAGAGAGACCCTTTAAAGTTGTGTTTCTATCTTATCGTAAAATTATAATAAAAATAAAATATAATAAATACATTTTATTTTAATGTATTTAGAATTAAATTCAATAAAATAGATAAAAATATAATTCCAAAATTCTAGCACATTGTTCTTGTAATCTTATCTCGAGCCTCTTGCGTGTCCCACTTCGTTGCACTCTTCATGGCACACCGCCACACCACCGTTAGTAATTTTGTTTGTTTTTTTTTTTTTTTATGTTACTTTATTATTTATTATATATTAGTCGTAACAAAATTTTCAAAAAATTATATATTAGTTGTAACAAATTTTTAATTGAAATAAATAATTAAAAATTTATACAATAATACTAAAAACAAAAAAGTAAGTGAATAAATAAATATTAGTTTCATATTCAAATAACATAATAATAATAATAATGAGAAAATTATAGCGTTGTAGCACTCCTAATTAGTCACCAAGATAGTGTATTTAGCCTTCTTTTTGAGGATGTTATTTTAAATAAAAAAAATTACCTGTCCTTTTTGCATGAGTTGTAATCGATGGACAATTTTGCAACATCTGAACATCGCATGTATTTCTTTCAACTTAAGGATTCTAATTCTTACATTATGAAACTCTAAATAATAAAATTAAAGAAATGCTCTCTTTTCCATCCAAAATCAACTCAATCATTCATGAAAATCATTATCAATATATTTTTAGTAGGAATTGAAGAGTATGTTCTATCTTTAAAAAGTTTAAGCTGATAGTTGGTTTGTAAATTTATTATTTATATATTAAATATGATGGGGTTATTGGGGATTGGGCTTGTTAATTAATTAATTAATTAAATTGGAGCAAGGCCCAAGAGAGATGGATGCAAGGTAGGGTGCAAGGCAGTGCAATACAAGGTCCAAGAGAATGGGGGTGCAAGGTGGGGTATAAGGCGGTGCAAGCAGGACCCGGAGGTAGTGGGGGCGCCGGCCGGCGCGGTTGCTGCTTCCCATTTGCCTGGGGTGGTGGTTAGACATGTCGGTCTGGGCGACTAGGAGCGCCAGGGCGCAACAGTCGCCCTTGGGCACGGGCGCCTGTCGTCGCGCGTCCACCCGCGAGGGATAAGGGCAAGTTGTCGCTTTTGGTGGTTGGACATGGTGGTTGAGGTAGTTGACAAACAGGGACTACGTGGGATGCGTGTCTGGCTGGAATTGACAGGGTGTGGATGGCGTACAGGTGTGTGATATGGGTTGAGCCACTAACAATCTAAAGGGGGGGGGGGGGGGGGTATGTTCAAATAAGACACATCTGGTTAAGTGATCTAGTCTCCTCCTTTCTGCTGGCACACTAGGGTTCAAGTCATGTGGGTAACATATTTAGTTATGTTTGGCCTATTTAATCCTTAGCTTATTTGTTTATTATTTAGGGTCATCATCCTTGGGTTATGTATCTCTGATAAAACCCTATTTAATCCTTAGCTTATTTGTTTATTATTTAGGGTCATCATCCTTGGGTTATGTATCTCTGATAAAACCATCAGTATGTTTAACATGTTCCTCAGTACGGGTCTCAAGTGACGTAGATGATTGAACTCGTAACTTTTTGCAAAAGTCTAACTTTAATACAAAACTGAATGATATATTTTCTTTCAATTAAAAGTAGTAGGAACTGATTTCAAAAAAAAAAAAAAAAAGTAGTAGGAACTTGTTGGGTAATGTCTAGAGCCCGTTTTGAAAGTTGAAGAAAACTATTATTAACTCAAAAGAGAAAGAAGGCAACTCAGTAGAGTACCTTCCCAAGAGATTCGTATAGACTAAGAGCTAGAGCCCCTAGCAAGAGTATGGAACCGGTTCGTTGAACGAGGAATAAAATGACATAAAGACTCATTAAAAGAGTTTATTAAAACATGACAACGATTTAAGACCCGTTGGATTTACTAAAAAAAAAAAACATGACAGTGATTTAAGACTGGACCACAATATGAGAGATCTATGCCCCTTCGTGTAATAGCATTCACGACATTAAGACAATCAGACTCAAGGCGTATTTTGTCAATATCTCAAGACTTAAGAAGGAAAGAGCTTTTTTGCAAGCCATGACCTCCGCAAGGTATGAATCATTTGCACATGAGATTGGGCCACAAGTGGCAGCAATAAAACCATTGATTGTATTAATAGTCAGGAATACCACTGATTGTATTAATAAGAAAACACCGGTAGTAATCTCGAGAATTAAGCTAGGAAAGAGTTTCTTGATAAGTAAAAGCGATTAAAATAATAGCCAGCTATGGGACTTTGTTGTATTAAATTGCGCTAGGGTTTGGAGTTTTACAAGTATGAAATGAGATTACAATTTGAAAGAGTTTTGCTATGCTTAATTAAGATTACATGTCTATTGAGTGTGAAAATTCACATAAGTATTGAATATTTTGACTTCTAATTTCATCGAATAGGAGGGGACTAGGTGGCATGACACAATTGATGGCCAGGTGTTGCTTCAATAACTTGACGCGTGGCTTAAGCTACAATGTTTTGTCTAATTATCCATGAAATTAATTGCACGAATATTTAATTATATATTCAAATATTATAATTCCAACATTGTTTTTTTTTTTTTTTGATAATTACAACATAATCTTTTAAAATTAGTAGTATAATATTAAAACTTGAGACATTTGTGTTAACATACCATTTCCCAATATGCAAGCTTAGCAAAAGGCTAGATTTGGAAGGGCCCAATCACCTTTTCCTTTATCATTTGTAGCTGCCACCAATTTTCTACTACTAAATTGTCATTTCAGGATCTTGTGGACAAGGCAGGTTATAGTCTCTTTTTGAGGTTTTGTTACATCAAATACTATATGGGGTGATTACAATTTGGATTCAAATAGTATACCCTATTAATAAATTGTACAAAAAAAAGGTGGTATTTTTTATTCTCCAATTATAAGGTCATCCCCAATTGTTAATTTTAGTGGAATTTTATAGACCTAAAAACAAGTGCATGAGCTTTTAACAAATGGGAATGAGTAATTTTAGTGTGTTTTTCTCCTCCAATATTGAGTTTTTAGCTGACATTGTGGGGCCCCTTATGAGGAGAGATCTACGCCTCACAGTGCGTGAGATTCTAACTCTTGGAGAAGGCCTAAGTTATAGTAGGCTCAATTATCTAATTATAAGTGTCTTTAATTACTTTTAGTTCTCCAATATTTGTTTTTTTTTAGTACTATTGACATTGTTACATGTAGTATCAGTCCATATATATTTTCTCAACCTAGTGAAGTCCAACGAGTCAATATCGCCCCCACTGAGGCTCGAACCATGACCTCCCAGTTAGGAGAGTCACTTCTTGCCGCTTGACCACAAAGTCTTTGGCAAAATGTCTAAGTCTTCTCCAATGCTCCACTTGGCCATTCGTAGTTCTCCAATATTTGTTAGTGGAGTGACGTTTTTTCTCCATCAATGAAATAAAACCATTAAAGATGGTTAGTTTCAGTCTCAATATCTAACTTTTTTTTTGGGCTAAACTTGTAAATTTACCGGAATCCTCTAATTCCCTCACATTTTTCCCTCCAATTGACAAACTAGTTATGTCTAAACACCTAACTTTTTTTAGAGTTTGTGACTTTAACCCAAATAACTTAAATGCATAATCTTCTCATTGATGTGGACAAAATTTATTACTCAGCATTTTATAAGTTTAATCTCAAACTTAATGGCTCCTCACTGCTCATACCTTGATCAAGATGGGTGGAAGGAGTAAATCACGTGATATGTTTCGACTAACCTACATGCCCCTAAATACTTGTATATTAGCGTTTCAAACCTTGTACATTGCCACCGCCAGCAAAGTAAAGTTTATAAACTCATTTTGAAATAGTTTACTAGTTGAGATGTGTCCAAGGCTTATAACTAAACATTTTAGAGTCTACTATACAATAATATGTAACTACTATCGTTAAGTTGAATATAATTATTGCTCTTTAATTTAGATGTCAACATCTATTAGCCTATTATTACTAGTCATTGATCATTGATTATTGGTCATCAATTGCTAAATACTCCCTCCGTCCCATTTTATGTGTCTTACTTTCCTTTTTAGTTTGTCCCAAAATAGTGTCCTCTTTCTAAAATTGAACATAACTATCATTCTACATTTCCCAATTTACCCTTTTGACTTTTCAACTTTTTAGACTATTAATGAGGTAAGTACAATTGTACTTTGTACAAATAACACCTACTTTTGAAGGGCAAAATTGGAAAGTTAGTATCATTTATTATATTGTATTAAAAACCGTGCAAAAAGTAAATGAGACAAACAATTAGGGACGGAGGGAGTACTAATTACTAGCTAGTCACATTTTATATGAGCTTTTTAGTTTTTTGGAGTTATTTTTACTTATATATACTAATAAGTCTAATATTTGAAAAAGAAATTGACATTATCCCACGGATGAGCAAAAATTAAATAAAAATCTTAAAAATTTGAAAATTGTAATAAAAACTTAATAAAACTAAGTTAGAGTGCATATAACTAAATTCAATTAATAATGTAACACTACATAAGTTCGTATTGTTTAAGGTAAATTAATATTTAATAATAAGTGAATTGTGTGATTTTCTATTTAAAATATTAATGGCATATATATAGTAGATGGCTAACGTTACTCACAACAAGAACGGAGAGGAAGTATTTGCGTGATGACTTTGGAGACAATTAAGAGATTTTTATATTTATTAGCCACTTAAAAAATTGGTTTATTAACGATTATTGATGCATAATCACTATTTTTTTATTAATAAAACAATTTTTTTTAAGGGAAAAGGGAATTTTATTAAGGCATAATCACCAAATCAGAAATACAAGGAAGGGTCAAAACCCAAACCTCTACACCAAATTGAGAACTTCTTGATAAGACATAAGCTACATTAACATGTGTAACACGAACAATTAGTGATGATTTCGTGAATAAATATAGTAGTTGGCATGGACAATCATAGCCAAATTAGTCAGACAGTTGACTTGAAAATCATAATATTCAAAGTTTGACTCTCCCCGTGAAGTTATTTATTAGTCTTCTTGATTTAAACCGGTCAGCTATTAGCAACATATACTTGTTTACCTCCTTGTGATTTTTTACCAGATATGATCGCAAGCTAGCTTATAGTAGTTGGCCAAGAAGTTAAAAGAGGTAAAGTGCTATAAGTATGTGTAGATACATAATATCATGCATGACTCTTAATTAGCATGCCCTAACTGACCACAAAAATTGCCGGGTGACAAAAGAATTTAAATGGTGGATTACTTGGGAAGATGAAAAGCATGGGTAATTGTTTAATCAAAATGAGTATACTACGTTAATGCATGCAATTTCGCGGCAGATTTTTCAAAACAAAATCATGCATATGGTGAGTTTTCCCCTTTGGCCTTTCCTCCATTTTCATAACTCCAAAGCCTCCTTCGGATGACACTCTAATAAGATTTTAGTCCCTCTTGGCAAGATATGTGTGACCATTTTAATATTTGAACCTATAGAGCTTCAATTATAATATATTCCTACTCCCTTTATATCCCTTGCTCTTCTCCCCCTCTTCATCTTCTAGGAAGGTAAAATTAAAGATGTCGGGTGGTTTGGATCTCACCGGGTGCAAGAAGAGGAAGAGAAGCGAAAGGGTATATAAATTCAAGACATTTGGCGAGCATGGCTGTCCGGCAGGGTTTGACAGCCATAACTTCGAGGAAAACGTTAGGGCTTTCCTGGAGTACGCGAAGCCGGAAAATGGATTGTGTGGGGCAATGCCGAGCTGGTCATTTCAGCTCGAGGTCCACCGCCACCCACCATCGTATGTCTTCCTCTTCGTGGTCGAGGAACCAATTGAGCTGTCCCTCAACCCTAAATGCAAGCATTGCCAATATATAGGTATGCATGCAGTTTAATGGTAAGTTACTTTTTTTTTTAGTACTACTGACTCTATTACAATAGTGGTAAGTTACTTAGAAAATGACTTTGTTGTTAGGTAAGATTTTGGTGGTGGACATTCTTTATCTCCTAGTGCTAATCACAAGTTTATATTCAAGGATGGGAGCATACATTATTAACATGTTTTTGTATGAAAATTATTGGATTGTTGATTAGGATGGGGTGACCATCTAATTTGCAACAAGAAATACCATTTTGTGTTCCCATCAAAGGACACAATGGCGGCTTGTTTCAGCTTCTGTCAGCGGCAAAGTAGCAGCAACTTGTACGGTGGTGGCGCCGCCACGAATTCGACATCGGAGATCCAACGGCCGAACGTGATGATGATTGAGTTGGAAGGGCATACCATGCACGGCGTTTTCCATTGCAATGGATTTGGGCATTTGCTATGCATCAATGGCTTGGAGAGTGGGTCCAACTTGGCTGGCCATCATATCATGGACTTTTGGGATCGCTTGTGCACCGGATTACATGCCAGGTTAGTCTATATATATCTTGGAAGTTGCCATGTTTGGTAAATGACTGTTAGCTGATGCTTTTAGCCGATTGAGTTAGAAAGTATAATTAATTGATAATATTAGTTGATTATAGAAAAGTGTTTGGTAAATTAACTGTTAGCTGATAGTTGTTTGTATAATTTGTTTTTTTTTCAAAAGATTAATTGAAAATGTTGTTTTGAGTAGCCTTTTGAAATTTAGTATTTTGGAGTTAGAAAAAATTATTACCAAACAACTTATATTGATTTTTTAACCAAATCAAACAATTAATAATGGTCAAATATGTCAAAATTGACTGATAGGGTAATTATTTTACCAAACAGGACCAAGGTGTTTAAGTTGTACGAGCATCAGAAAATTTAAAACAGACAAATCTCTAATCAGTAGATTTTGGTGTGGTTTTTGAGAAAACATGAATGAGGGAGGGTGATTAGAGAAGAAATGTGATTCTTGTAGGATGTTTGGTTTTTTGTCTGAAAATGTGGGACCGCAGGAAGAAAATGGCGTGCCAAAATCGTGTGTTCAGTGCAACTTGCTTAAAATCTTCTGTATCTTTTTTTTTTAATTGTTGCAAAAACTGCTGAAAAATCACAACTATTGGAGATGCTCTTTAAATATTTTGTTTTATCGAAATGTTGTGATTACAGGAGTGTGAGTTTGAAAGATAGCTCGGAGAAGAGAGGGATGGATCTGAGGCTGCTGTACGCGGTGGGTTACGGCGAGGCGTGGTTCGGGCGGTGGGGGTACAAGTTCGGCCACGGCAGCTTCGCCGTGAACCACCAAATGTATGAAACCGCCGTCCAAACCGTGCAAAACATACCGCTAACCCTACTGGCTCATCACTCGCCAAATCAACACGAATTGCTCATCATACTCTCAAGGTACCAAATCCTCTCCGGCCACTCTTTGGGCACTCTTCATGACGCTTTCCACTTCATGCTGGAACTCAAATCCCGCATCCCTAAAGATGAAACCAATCTTGGTGCTTGCTATCCGGGTGGGTAATTAACTCATTTTTAAGACCATCAATCCATATTTCTTTGTTACATATATGTAACTTTTTGTATGCTTTTAGTTGTTGAGCATAACATCAAGCCAAATAAGCTCTCAAACTATTTAGAAAAAGTTAATTGCACAATCAGATTACCAAAAAAGAGACTTCATATTAACTAGCAAACTCTTTAAAAAAGCGCAATTAGAATCCTTTTACCAATAAAGTACTTGCTATTGCAAATTATGTTGATGTATCTTCCACAGGTAATTTCTTGTATACATGGACGTCACATCAACATAACTTGTAATTTTATTTAAATAAAAAAAAACTTTAATTAAAATAATCTACGCAATATCCATGTATATACACCAAAAATTACACATGGAAGTCACGTCAGCATAACCTGCAATAATAGATAATTTATAGGTAAAAATTACGCAATATCCATGTTTTAAGAGTTCAAAGGCTATGCTTTTTCTAAATAGTTCAGGAACTTATTTCACCATTCTTCTTAAATGTACAATCCACATCTTTTAATTTGATATCAGAGTTAAAGTTATGGGTTCAATTTCGACTAATTTGGAACTTAATTGTGTATTTAGGGCTGTTGGTGGTGGACAGCACTTGTAGATGGTCGCCCAAACGAGTGGAAATGGCTATAAGGGTGATAGTGGAAGCCTTGAAACGAGCCGATTACCGGTGGGTTTCTCGGCAGCAAGTCCGAGATGCAGCTCGGAGCTACATAGGCGACACTGGGTTGTTGGACTTTGTCCTTAAATCTCTAGGGAACCACATAGTTGGCAAGTACCTAGTACGGCGATGTCTGAACCCAGTGACCAAAGTGTTGGAGTATTGTTTGGAGGACATCTCTAATGCGTTCCCTAAACACGAAGAAATTCAGGGTGGGGTTAGGGTGAGGAATGACTCACAAATGAAGCCTAGGTATAAAATCACTAGGGTTCAGCTCATGAAGGATGTGCAATTCCTGTACAAGCATATTTTGACGGAAGAGAATGGGGCGGGGGTTTTGGCGACCATCCCGGCAGCCTCTCGGGTGATTTTGGACGCCAAGTACTTTCTCAAGGACTACACGACCCCAAAGTTATCGGAAACATCTGATAAGTTGGTTGTGTGGTGTGCTATAAAGCTCGGGTTCGACCAAGAAAGAGTAGTGACGCCATACGAGTGCATGGTACTAGGAAAGGGTACGACGTTTGATGAACTAAGGCTCGAGGTGGAGAAGACGTTTAGGGAAATGTACTGGGGGCTGAGGGTGAACAACTTCGTGGCAAACCTAAACATCGCCCCCAACGGGTGTGACTCGGTGTTGGAGGCGATCAAAGAGGGGAGCAATTGCAAGTTGGTGTTTGAGGGGTTTGTGGGTGGGGAGAATGTGGACTATGGAGGGATGTTTGAAGGGATAGACAAGAGTAGCATTATTGTGGACTGCCCTTGTGGGACTAGAGACGAGGACGATGGCGAGAGAATGGTGTGTTGTGATATATGTGAGGTTTGGCAGCACACTCGGTGCGTTCACATCCCAAACAACCAACCAATTCCCGATATATTTCTCTGCACCAAGTGCGAGCAACATATATTGCGTTTCCCTTCTCTGCCATAGATCAAAATCTCTTAAAACGAAATAAGGGTGCGAGAGTTCTTACTTGTGAATGTTAGAGTTCATACTAGCATCCACGTTGTAAAACATCATAGTAACATCCTCTGCTTGTTCTGAATAACGGCAAAATTACATTATCTTTCACTAATGAAGACAAGACGGGTAACAGTTGTATGTATGTGATCGTATAATCTGCGCCCTCTGCAACAAACAAACAAATACCATTCAAAAACATTGATGTATATTCAATGCAGAGACTTCAATAAATTCAGCCTGCTTAATGCAGTACCATTGAGCAAAATTCAGGAAAATGTTTACTGGTTTGCTTCGTAGGAATGCAGGCTTAAAAATAGTGAGGACATAAATTGTAGCCTTTCCAGAAAATAAATAAGTATGAAAAAAAATAATTAAAAGCATTTACTTACATTTCAAGTATGACGGCGGAGCTGAGCTAGGAAAACAGCAATTTTAGCACCAATAAGTGCATTGTTTTTCACAAGTGCAATATCTGAAACTTGTTAAGGAAATTTGAAAATGAAACAGGATTAATAGATTAAAGCATTTTATTAATTGATGTAGGTAAAGAACATCTAGAGTCCAAATTCCAAAGAAAACTTTAGCTGCATCGTCACTTCTTGATTCAATCGCAGGAAGGGAAAAAATAAAAAAAAATAATAATAATAATAATAAAGCATCAGGATGAAGGATACTAGAAGCTAGAGAAGCTCCTCCAGTTAGTTCATTTACCCTAGCCAGCAAGAATGGGGTTTGAGCATTTCCTGTTATGTTTTTTTCCCTGGGATTCCCAGTAAAATATCATATTCACATGTCAACAAATACAGAATATAAGTAATGCAATGATAGGATGCCAACAACTCTACCAATGAAAGGATCTTATTTGATACGTACTCAGCTTCTAGAAGAGCTCTTTGTATTGCAGATTCGATTAAGCTTCCTGAAGCAGAATGTTCTTTTGGTATAGGGACTGCTATTAAGATCCCAGTTTGAAGCCCGAGTTTAGTGCTTGCATCTGTAAGAAACAGTTAAAAAAATTTAAGCAAAAATATGCAATCATTCATGCATATTTAAGGAAATATGACATATCAACTGAGTTCAATATTGCTTGCCAATTAGTCGAGCACAGTCTTCTGGCGTATCTACCCGACAAGGTGCCTGGAATTTCATAAAACAAGTGAATAGTTAGTTAGAATAGATGCAAATATGTTGGCAAAAGTAAGAATATCTTGAAGAATGATGGTTGCGACCCAAAATGGATTAGTTATGATTGTTTTCAGTGCATTTCAATATTCATTGACCAATCACGGAAAAAAAGTAAAACATTTTATTTCAACTACATCATAAGATATAATGTACAATGGGCCAAACTTATGAACCTTGCAGCCACTGGCTTCTGTAAAGAAAGCAGGAAATTCATTGGTCCGATAAGCAGCAACACAAACCCCTTGAGTTTCCTACAGTTGAGAATGAAAATAAAAGGTGAACCTAAAAGAATATTGGTCTTAAATAGCTCTTTACTAAGAAAGTACTAACCAAATACTCGAGAGTTCTTGGAATATCTAGTATCGACTTGACACCAGCTGAGATTACAGCTACAGGAGTCCTTCCAAGCTCAGTAAGATCAGAAGATACATCCATTGCTGTATAAAATAGATGTCATAAAGGGAATAAAGAACTAGAATACTAAATACATAACAAAGTTCCTACACCTTGACTTTTTTTCTGGTGCAACAGCTCATATATCTAATGAGATTCAAGATTTGGAATGGAAATATCAAACGAAGAGAAAGTCATAGTAAGAGCTCTAAGCCATTTAATGTGACAATAGAACCTTTTTGACAAAAATTAATAGTCTTAATACATTGCAGAGGGCATTTGACTATCATTTGAAGTGAAGATGATAAAGCTGTAATATGATATACTCTAAAACTATAAAAAAAAATTAAAAAAAAAAAATTACAATTCTGGTGTGAAAATTAAGAATACTGTTCATAGAGTCAAAATTTCACAGTATAGCAGGCTAACATTCTACTTCATCCCATTTACTCAATTGTAATGTTCATTTAACTGTAGACTAAATCACAGCAATAGACTCTATCAGTATCTTTTATCTATCTATTCTTTATTATTCGGATTTTTTGTTATCTTGTTTCTTTTGTTTCTTAAAATGTATATTACTATATTAAATATAAAAATCTAATAGCAGAAGGATCTGTACTGATTTTGATAATCTATGATGGGTTGCTCTTCACTGTCAAAAGAGCCCTTTTTTTTTCTTTTTCTTCCATAAAGTCTATAGAAGAGACAACGTCACAATCTTCCTTGCTCTCTTTCTGTTTCTACCAAATTCAAGTGATTCTATGATTCACATCAAATAAATGTTTTATAGAGACATATCTTATGTGCAAAAAGTAACATCTACCATTCTCACACATATATTGGCAAGCACAACTGCACACTTACTATTCTCTCCTTGTCTATGCACTCCTCCAACACCACCAGTCACAAATATAGGAATCCCAGCCTACAGAAATGCAATTTAATGATTAGTGAGAAAATTCTCGCAACCTAGATGTAAAAATTGGCAATGTATCACAGAGAGGCAGTAAGATGTGGATCACCATAGAAGCAAAAAACATTGTTGCAGAAACAGTAGTTGCACCATTTCCTTTAGTAGCCACCTAAGGAGAAAACCAATCAGCAACTTCAGAAAAGTTAGAGAATGTAATACTTTAGAAATTAAAGCAAATTTAGCTTGTCCAAGAATTTAACTTCAATTTCTGGGCTAAAATAGCAGATGGAATTAAATGGATAATTGCCTTAATTGGCAAGCTTTATGTAGTTCAACGTCTTGTTTGATTTGCAAGCTTTTAGACAACCATGGTTTTCTGAAGCTTGTATCTTAACTTTCATTCTTTAAATAATAATAATAATAGTAATAATAATAATAATGAATAAATCGACTAATTAAAATTTAAGGCAGGTTTAGAACATGATTGATACATCACATTAAAAATTTTCATTTTGAGATTTAAGTTATGACACTTCTAAGAAAATAGTTCCTCCTTACAATCAGTAATAACTAAATTTTACAACAAAACTAATAGTACACAAAGCAAATCCCATATATACATGTGTCTCTTAAAGAGCTTAAATTTCACTTACAACATGTGCAATATCTCTGCGAGCGGTCTTTCGAGCTTTGCTTCCAAGGATTGCCAGCCTCTCCAATTCTTCCATACTCAAACCTAATAGAAGAGAAGCCATTAAAACCTTTTGGTAGTAACTATATTTTTCCAACACCCAGATAAAATATCTAAAATGGGTAACTAATATCAGAAGCAACAAGATGAATTAAAACTACTAAAGGTGAAGTTTCCTTGAATTAAATAAATGTAGAAATGGAAGCATGGTTCATTTATTCAGGTAACTCCTTTCTATGTCCAACCAAGTCTTTCCCTTTTGTAAACTAGAGAGAGCTACATCATAAGTACTAGGGAAAAAATCCTAGAGAGCCATACACCCACCACCCAACCCACTCTTATAATTTCACCACCCACCCCTCCCCACAACAAGTACACATTTTTAAAAACCCGCATCTGCTCCATCAGGTGCAAGTACCCACCATGAATACCTACTATTTTCCATCTTAATAAATAAATTAGAAGATTAATCAAATATAAAATAAATACACAAATTAAAGCCTAATTGTTAGAAATCATAGAGCTATATCTTTAGAATAATTAATAGGCTTAATAATCCAGCAAAAATATATCTTTCTTGGTTGCATGAAATTGAACAAGTATTGTTGACAGATATTCACATCTTTTGCAATCCACTACTCCTCCATACTTAGGGAGCAACCATATTTAGAATTGTTGCATGGGATCAAGATGCATAAGCTGTTTAGGGGGGGAAATGGAGGAAGAAGACATTTCAACAGGACTATCTGGAGATATATTCTGAAGTAGCAATTTTCCTTAACTTACCAAACACTCAATGATTCTCAGTTGAGATACAGGGTTTGATGAAACAATTGGCATTATTTCTTGGTAAACTCCAGTTTTTTCTTTAGCCATTCTAACTAGATGGACAATAACACACTAAACAATCTACATTTGGCAAAGATCTAAGATTGGGAAGAAAACAACTATAATGCACAAGCTTGCAAATCAAGGCAGTAAATTTTTTTATTTTGCACACATCACACATGACATAACTGTATGACTACTCTAGCTTAGAGTGGCATGTAAGGTTCACAACATTTAGTCAGAAGAAAAATGGCATATAAGTTAATTGTAATAATTATCAGAAAGAAAGTTAGCAGCTACTATGTACTTATATTATATAATATATCTATGTGCGAGGATATCAACTTCCCATTATTACCCTAAAACCTCCATACAAGAACAAGGAGAAAAGAAAATGAAAGCAAAAGTTTAGATAAACACCTATGCACGGTATGCCATCCAAAATAGCAATAGTGGCAGGTTCAGCTCCATTGGAACTCACAATTTCCTCCACCTGTTTTGCTGTTTCCAGATTTTGAGGATAAGGCATTCCTGAAAGCCAAAAAGTCAAATTTAAATCAAAAGGATAATGTTAAAATTAATATACAAAGCATCTATAAGTGCATATGTATAACTGCAAGAACATCCTCAAATCCATGCAAAATAAATCACTGAACAAGTAGCAACCAAAAATAAATCATTGAAAAGGAGGCTGGCAAATTCAAAAAGAGCGGTGGAGATATGATTTTAAGAAAAACCAAATACAGACGAATGTAATGATGGAAAGAGAATTTTAATTTTAAAAGGAGAGAAGCCAAGAATCACAGAGACATGACAGACAGGGAACAAGAAATGCGATGTTACATCAGAATGAGGGGAAGAGAATAACAGAGATGCCAGCAAATAAAAGGAGATGCCAGAGACTTACAGAGACATGACAGACAGGGAACAAAAAATGCTATGTCACATCAGAATATCAGATACAGGAATCTATTCAGTGCAGAAATGTATATATGGTATAATTTATAGGCTGGCAGTATGAGCATACATGCTTGAATTACAGCTATCTATTCATGGACATACATGCATAAATCCATATTACAAAGAAAATTTTACACCCATCAGTCCAGAACATAAACTAGGGTCAACTAATATCGCCACATTATACAGTTCCTACTGTTTTATTTCTTCATCTTTAATTCTTAAATATAGACTCTTTTACAAATATTATGCTACTTCTAAGTTCAAGTGTTGAATGTTGTGCATAGTCTTAAATTAGGTATCTGATAGTATAGTTAATTAAGTGGTATCATATGCCGGGGCATGTATAGAATGCGCTTCCAAGAATCCAAAACTTTGTATTCTTTTTCTAATTCTTTTCAGTAAAGTAGACGTAGCACACATATTCAAGACCCCGAAAATGTCACATTTCTAACACAATGGTTTCTTAAACCTTTCAACTGGACTAGTTGGAGGACCAATACATTAAACCAACAATGGCAACAAAAGTACTTATAGCATCAGCAATTCAGCATACCATGAGAGATAATGGTAGATTCAAGTGCAACAACTGGTCGTCCATGTGCTAATGCTTCAGAAACTTTAGGGGATATCTTAATCAACTCATCATAGCAACCCTGCAAAAAGAAAACATTGCTAAGTACCTTGTAAAAATTCATGTGATTCTCCACTCCACCCCCAGTCAAAAGTAAATAACAAAATATTATTTCTTTTTCCGACAAAAATTGCAGTATAAATAATAAAAGCTCGATTTCAATTATTATGCTGGGAATTAGAATTTCGATTCAATTACAAAATCTGCGAGCAAATACACAGGATACATTATCTCATCCATCTATATGATCAAAGAAAAAGAATTTTCCAACTGAACGAAAACGATATCTCTCTGTACCTTGACTGAAGTCGAACTAGTTAAGTGCCTCTGGATGGTTGCTAGCCTCGACACAGCCGGAGACTCCATTTTGAGGGATAACTGATAAATCGTCCGGCAATTCGCCGCCGCCGGTGGAGGAGAGAAGACGGAAGTCCTAGTCCTAGTATAAAACCTCGGAATTTTGAAATTTAGAGGGCGTTTTAGGGGTGTGTATTCCATCAACATTTTTATAAACTTTTAAACACTTTGTCGAACTTAAAAAGTTTGGTGTATTCGATCAATACGTAAGACTATTTAAAAGTTTATTACCATTCAATTCATACTTTTAAAAAGTTTTAAAGTTTACTAATATTCGATTTAGATATTTATAGTGTTAAAAGTCTACTAATATTCAAAAACTTATTAACTTTTTTATAACTTTATTAGAATAGGATTTATATAGATTTTTCCTTTACAAATATAAAAAAGATTTCTTTTTTATCTTTCTAAACCAACAAACTTTCCATCTACCTATCAAATTTTACCATACTTTTTAAAACTTTCATAAATACTCATATATATATTTTATCTTTTTCTTTTCACATGTGTCTATGCTATACAAAAAATAATAGTAAAATTTTTTTTTTTTTTTTATAAACATCAAGTAAATGTTGTTAGCCAACCTTGTAGTCTAGTGGCACCCGGTGTCCCGATTAACACTCCCACATGGATGATGGGAGTGGGTTCGAGTCTCAGTGGAGACAACTCAATCCCTTTATCACTACCACCATCATCATTCAAAATTTGTGACCAGTGACTCTGAGCACTTTTAACATTTTCAACGTATACATAATTCAATCAATATAAGTCTGAACTTCTACATTCTAACTAAAAATAACTAATAGGCCGGTTTATACTATACTATACGCTCTAATATTGCAATTATTATCTCTAGAGAACGTAACACATGAAGCAAGACAAGCAGTGAATAATTTTCACCAAAACACATCGAAATTAACCTATTGGAAGACCATGTATTATTACTGGATTTACTGCATACCAACGACAACCTCGGAGATGAAACATTGCTATTTGGTCCAATGCATGACAGCCACTCTAACGTACGCAGTACATACCTTCAAATTTGATTCGTTTAGCGTTTAGCTTTTGTCGCCAGGTACACACACATACAATAATGATGAATTGAAAGCTCAATGTTCCTTATGTTCATAGTAAATATGTAAAAAAAAAAATGGTACAATCTCAATCAAATTGATCTTGTTCTTGACTAGCTAAAATTATAAGTTTACAAATTCCACTCCCAGTGAAAATAACTTTTTGATCTTTTTCATTTGAGATGAACATATTAAGTTAGTTTATTTCATTATGGTCTTTTACTAACTAGAATCACAATACGGAATTTAGTAATAAGAAGTGGTTAATGAGTAGGGAAAAATGGTGGGGTCGTCCCCAGGAGAAAACGTGAAAGAGCAGACAGAAAAACTAAGACAGTGCAGCAGAAGAGATAAGAGGAAAATTAAAGGTGGCATTATAATATTATATATTGCATGTATGTATGTTTTTGCACATAGGATAAAGCGAGTGAATGGGGAATTGAAGGGGGCGGGGCATGTTTGTCTCTGTACCATAACCTCTGCACAAAACAAACTGCTCGCTTAGCTTGTTTTATTATTGCTTGGCATGGACGTACCAATAGACAAGACACTGTTGTGTCTTGTGGTCTTGCATGCAAACCCCTTAGCTTGCCACTCTGATCTGGGAGTTAATAAGTTTTACCTTATTAGCTGCGCTGTCACCTACTATGATATATGTGTGTATGTGTAAGAAGTTGCTCATAAGTTCATATCTAATGATTTTTTGTTGTTTTTTAAAGCACCAATGCAAATATAAAATATATATGAATCAAAATCAAGTCAGCACCAATACAAAAGTGTCAAACTTGTAACATTGTCAAAATCCTGATCAACTTAGTTTGGAATTTATCTAAAAAAAGTAACGCATAGACATTGCATTTAGGAGGTGTTTAATTAGTTCAAGGGATATTTTGAAGTAATGTAACATTCTTGAAATTTGAGAGGAAGTAATTAGGGGGTGTTTAATTAGTTCAAAAGTGAAAATACTGATTTTAAAAATGTGAGAGCTGAGGAAGTAGATTGAAAGTTGAGGTGACATTTGTTTTTTCTTAAAAATCCTTAATATTACAACACCAATGAATGCGTGAGATTTTTTTTTTTGAATTAGTATATATTATAATTAGAGACATTATTAATTCATTTTCTCATGTGTATATTTCTTTTAATTTATTAAGCCACTTGTAAATTAGGCTATTCACTTACTTAGCTTGTACGGTCCGAAATTTTGTTTTTATGTCTGATAGCATAGAATGATCTTAGTCCTCTTCATTTTATTTGTAATACCTTGATTTCATATCTTAATTAACTAAGTTTTCCATTCTCTTTCCAAACAAACAAAAACATCTTATAATAATTGGAGAGGGTAATTTTCAGCTGGTGTTTCACTACATGATGAAATGTTGGGACCAAATGGTGAAATGGAACAAAACTTTAGAAAGTAGAAGCATCAAGCATCTCATCTCATATATACCACCTAAGAACGGGTGTGAGTGGTTATTAAGGGTAATAACACAAGGTGAAATATAAAATCAAAGTTTGGTGAGTTGGTGCAACCAAAGGGAGACTAAGCATAACTCAAGCAGTAAATAAAATCTTGGCCTAATTCAACCCAGAGACCATTCTTTAAAAAATTAAAATTTACCATTTTTTTCTTTAATTAAAAGTTATTACATTTATTAACTTTAACTAATTAAAATTTTATAACAATAACTTTGTAATAAATTTTTATTTATTTGTTAGAAACTGAACCAAATAAAAAAGACAGTTGTTTTAGAAATAATTTCTTGAATTTTAAATAAACTCTTATTGTACTTTATAAAATTTAAATAAGAATGTTTGTCTTAAAAAGTTTAGTTGTTTACGTTTAAATGACGTGTTATAAGTAAAAAATGTAAAAGTTTGTTATTAAACAATGAATAATATACGTACTAAAAAAGAGAGATAATAAAGTAAGCATTGTTGGTAGCACTAAGCTTTCACAAAAGCTGCTTCAAAGCATAATCACGTTTACTTTGCGTCCATTAAAAATAAAAAGTACTGTTTGGTCAACGAAAATCTTTTTTAACCGCAAATAAAAAAATAACTTTATTACAGTACTTTACAGTTTACACCATGGGGGCAAAAAGATAAATAAATAAACAGAAGGGTCACGTGAGGGGGCGTGAGATCACGTGTGAGACAGGCGGTGGCTGCATGGGTGAAGAGTTTTGTCCTGTTTTGGAGAATGTTTGTTTGGTCTATCTCCAGAAACTGTAATGTGGGGGCAGCAATTAATGTGTTATAAATAAATAAAAGTTTTATGTATTTGGTGTAATAAATAAAAATAACTATTCACATTAAATATTACTATATCACATGTATCATGATAGGACATATCACAACTTGATTAGTAATAGTGACAGGTTTCCAATGACAATAATCTTTTTTTTTTTAAAATCATATAAATTATTTTATTGAAAATCAATTATTTTTCAAATTAGAGAATAAAAACAAAAAATACAGGTTGGGTTTTAAATTTTTCAGATTTTCGTCAATGTATTCCATTGGATACTTATCCATTGTTGATTACTTTTCCTCAATACTATACGTTTATTTTAAACTTTGTTTATCTGCTAATTTACCTCAACTTATCGATCTTTATAATCATATTGTAGCCATTACTCAATGTCATTATCACTTTATTACATGTGTTTATATATTTTATACGAAGAAAATCAAGAATATATTGTGTAATTAAATATATAGTTGGCAAAGGGCAGAGTTGCAAACTTTGGTTGATACTTATAAGAGAAGAGATTCCCAACCCTTGCATGTGCTTTGTTTGTTATGGATATTGGCACTGGCCGGTGTGGCTTCTCTCCGGCCACTTTTAGTAAATGTTTTTGTGTAAAAGAGGAATACTTTTCTTTTGCCTCTCCTAGGTTGTTTGGTTTATATATGTAAGGATTTGGTATTCCATAGTTCCAATTTTTTGAACATTATTTTATATGTGGGGAGTTTGGCTGGTATGCATTTTACTTTATAAACTTGTTAAAGAAAAAAAAAGAGAGAGAAAATATAAGTCTAAAAAAAAAAAGAGACATTTTTTTATGCGTTCAGTATGGTGCGATAGTGCGTAGAACACGTGAATTGTGCTTCAGATGCATTTCTGAGCCCACAAAAAATTTTAATTTGTAAGAAGAAAAACCAAGAATAAACTCTGCTCCACCTGAGTACACAAATTTTGTTTTAATGTTTTCTTTGCAAAAAAAAAAAAAACATAGAGTAAAACACAAGATTAGAAAAAAGAAAAAGGAATAATTTGATTTATAATTTTGACGACATAAAAAAGGTAGAGATAATCACAAATGACACAACATTGTTATAAATGTAAGACATAGATAAACCAAAAACGTTGTTAAGGTTGGCTAAATGAAACAAAAATGAGAAAGTTCAGAGAAAAGAGCATAAAGCATAAAAGCCACTAAAAGATTAAAGCTGGTTGGCACAAAAAGCGACTCTCTTTCCCCCTTTCACCCCAACCCATTCCCCATTCCCCTCCTCTCTGCAAATCCTTTCCCTCAAATCTGCCTTAACTCCTCCTCCATTTTCAAACCTCCACACAACCGCAGGGTAGGTGGGTGTGTTTTGCTCCGCTTCATCATCAAAAAACATCATACTTCCCAATAGAATCATCCCATGTTGGACAACAACAACAACGTTACTGCTACCAATGAGGCGACGCCCGGCCCTTCTTCTTCCTCCGATGCAGCTCTGACTTCTCCGGCGGCGGCGGCGCCGCAGAATGGGGCCAAACGGAAGCGGAGGCCGGCTGGAACTCCGGGTAATTAGATTATGGTAGTTTGGTAAATGGCGGTTAGCCTATAACTCTTAGTTGATTGGGTTTGAATTGATAACATTAGTAGATTATTCGGTAAATTAGCTGTTAGTTAATAGTTGTTTCGTATGATTTTTTTTTTTTAAAGTTAATTGAAAAAGTTACTTTTGAATTTTGGAGTAGATTTATATTAATTTTTTAATTGTCAAAACTTTGTGGTCTAGTGGCACGAATTGCACTGCACATAGGAATGATGGTTCCAGTCTCAGTGATATTGGCTCTTTATGCTTTATTTGGTTGAGAAAGAATATACTACATTGTAACAAAATTAAATTAAATAATTAATAGTAGTCAAATAAGTTAAAATTAGCTTATAAACTAATACTTTTCCGGGTTTAAAAATTAACGCCGCCGCGAAATGCAGATCCGGATGCGGAAGTGGTGTCGCTGTCGCCGAGGACGCTGCTGGAATCGGACAGATACGTGTGCGAGTTTTGCGGGCAGGGGTTCCAGCGGGAGCAGAATCTGCAGATGCACCGGCGGCGGCACAAGGTGCCGTGGAAGGCGTCGAAGCGAGGGGCGGAGGCGGCGGCGACGGCGGGGAAGAAGAGGGTGTATGTGTGCCCGGAGCCGAGCTGCCTGCACCACGATGCGCGGCACGCGCTGGGGGATCTGGTGGGGATAAAGAAGCACTACCGGCGGAAACACAGTAATAGCAAGCAGTGGGTGTGCGAGAAGTGCTCCAAAGGCTACGCCGTCCAGTCGGATTATAAGGCGCATCTCAAGACGTGTGGGACTCGCGGCCATTCTTGCGACTGCGGCCGTGTTTTTTCCAGGTTCGCTTTTTGTCTCGTTGAGTTTCAAGTGGACCACCATTTTTGTGTCAAATTTCTTGCTTTTTGCTTTGACTCCTTTCAATCAATGGGTTTAATTTAGGACAAACTATTAAATATTCCCCCTTCCCTCTTAATAATATTGTTTATTTAATTTGCCCGTGAGCCGTGTTCGAGTTAATGAAATATGAGTTTTATACATTTTTGAGTAATGACTATAAACTCAATTTGTGATCCTGGATATAAATAAACTAGTTTAGGTTGCCTATAGTTGAGCTAGTAGACCGTCCCATTGTGATAACCAAGTTAACGACTTAGGGTGTCCACATGATTCTTATGTTTGCTCACAAAAGGTGAAATGTTCTGGCCCCATGTCATAGAATAATGAAAGTGTAAATCATGATGACTTAATTGTCTCACTCGGTGAAAGGATTAGTGTCTACCGGGAGCTCACCACATTTGGTGTAACTCTTAAGTTGGAGTTGCCAAAATTAGATCATGTGTCATTGCTTACAATTTATCATATAAGAACTAACTGAATTATCTGTATAAATCATGATTCTTATACTTGATGAGTTCTATTCTTATCTGGTCCATTCGGTCTATAATATTTTTATTTATCTTTCATGTATGATTTGCGGGCTACTGAATTAAAGATCCCCAATTTGTCCTTGGATCAGGGTGGAGAGTTTTATAGAGCACCAAGATGCATGCGCAGCTAAACGAAACAATGGTACCGATACACAACCACCATTACTGCACCAGCCAATTTGCTCATCCACAACACCCTCCGCCACCAGTCCTTCAAGCGACGCAAATTTCAGCACGGCGGTGCCGCCATTGCCAACACCAACACCGCTAACAATTCCTCCTCCCCCTGCAGAGCCGCCAATAAGCGACTCGCATCACAAAAACCACAGCCGCTTGGAGCTCCAGCTCCTGCCATCCTCACCCGCGTTTCCGGCGCTTGAAGATCACGCCACGGGGTTGAACCTGTCGATCGGAGGCGCAGGGCGGAAAAGCGGTGCGGCGGTGATGAGCGAGGAAGTGAGAATGGCGATGGCTGAGAAGTCGTACGCGGAGGAGACGAGGCAAGACGCGAGAAGGCAGACGGAGTTGGCGGAGCTGGAATTCGCGAGCGCGAAGAGGATTAGAGAGGCGGCTAAGGCGGAGCTGGAGAAAGCTCAGGTTTTGAAGGAGCAAGCGGCGGAGAAGATCAGTGCTATAATGCTGGAAATTACGTGCCGTGCCTGCAAGCAAAAGTTGTCGGAAGATAATAGTGGTTTTCGGCTTAGATTGGATGGCTAGTTCCACTTCCATGTATCTATGCTCTAATTTTTGTTTTTTGTTGTTGTTGTGCAACAATAACTCTGGTAAAGCTGATAACACTGGGATGCAGGTAGTGTAGTTGAAGATAAACTATTGAAGATCTTATTTATTTTCAACAAGTTGACCTCACATATTAATTAGTGCCGACCCAATCAAGTTAGTCCCGCAGTTAGTTTGGCAACATAAAGTTCTAAATTTGACTCTTTGTAGGAACTGTTTAGGTTAGATTACCTTTTATAGTCATTTTCAATTAGAATCGCAAGGCGAACTTCACTCATACTTTTGGATAGCAGTTGCGAGCGGAGTTTCTCGTCAATCAAATATACTTTCTTGTATTTAAGCTTATTGGTTTGATAGGCCTAATATGCTACCTAATATTCAATCAAGAACAATAATATATGAGGAAAAATTTAAACTTAAAAATCTTATACTCAAATAAATTTTAAAAAAATCAATGTCAACTCAATTACTTGGTTATAATCATTTATAATTGATGAATATTCACATTGTACTAAGTGATTATTTGACTTGCTTTCAACTCCATTTGGTCTTCATTTGTCATGAGCATTCACAATTCACAAAAATGGTTATTGACCGTGCATATATGGCGCACGAATCTCTGTCCGCCATGGAGCACCGACATAATTTACACCATGGTTGACATAGTACGTCTTGTCTAAACATTTCATCATCAACTTAATCATAAACTTTTCAGTTAGTGTATTGTCGGTTTTAATAAAATCCAGAGAGAAATAGAAAGCATAATGAGTACGTGAGAATGGGTGTATTAAGTAATAGTTGATATATATAAACTAAAACAACTAGATTTGTATAATTAAAAACTAAAAACACATTATTTTTTCTTTATTTAACCAATTGGTGTGTGTATTTTTTTTTCTTTTGATTTTTGTGATGAATGAATTTATAACTGCTATTCGATAGTGTTTATGAAGTAAACTTTATTTTTTTGAGATAATAAATTACATTAATAAAACTATATAGAACAGACTGACCAAAAGGATTAACAAAAATCATATTTTAATCACTCGACTACCTCTTCTCTGGGGCAAATGTGGGAGCATTATTGCAGCCACAATACTTAGCTTGTAGGCATGTGATGTATTCCAAAACTCAGATTAAAACATGCGTGCAGTCCTGTGGTTCACTACTTTTCCCATCAAAAAGATTGCAAAGTGCATGACAACGCATATGGAATTCTAGTCAAATTCCATATTTTTTTTTACAACAACAATAATGATTTTAACTTAGTTCCACTTTAAATAGCCTTTATTTATTGGCTTTGTAGGCTATACAATCACATGCTTGCTCTTTAATTTATTCTCTCTTCAACTTGATTTTTTAGAGCACACGTTCAATAAACAATGACAATTTGTTTTTTTTTGTAAATCAAAGTATTTTCATCATTGTTGAATAGATTTTTAAAGAATATATAATCTTGCGTTGATATACTTTGAAATACGTATTTAAACATTGAACATTAAAATATTTAAATATAAATATTGGACATTAGCCCATTTGCGCAATGTAACTCTTAAATATACTATTTGAATTATTAAAAGTTCTTTCATTCCAATTCACCACTATAAATATATAATGAGTTTCGATCATTTGCAAAAACACACTATCAATACATTAAAAAAGAAAAAAAGATTATACAAAAATTGTGCACTTTGCGTTGTGCAATAAATTTAACTAAAAATTTTAATAAAAATTAAACTCGTAACTTTTAAAGTACTCTATCATCTTAATCGCTCCTACGGGACATTTAGTATCACATTTCACTTGATACAAGAGTTGTCAAAGATGTGGTGATTGATGAAATGATAGAGGTTATGAAGCCAATGAGGAAAAAGATGGCTGGCAGATACATAAAACGCCAATAGCGATGGAGATTTTGCTCTACTTTATCCTTGTTCCGTACACCCTTATCCAAATCCACCGTTGCACCAAAGGTTGCACCTAATGCTGTTGCTAGTAGTGCCATTATCACCTACAAAATCAAATGTTAGTAATTATTTATGTTATTATATAATTACTAGATAGCCAAATTATCACGTATTAGGTTACCTGGTCAGCAAAAAATTGGAAGAGAACAAAGCCACGGTGGTTTATTAGATGCTTCTCTCTAAAGAAGTAGTAGACTGCCAATGGAATTTGCAGCAGATTGTACACGCATCCTACTACCATGATAAACATCATGTACCTGCAACAAATAATTATAAGACATTTTTATCTTGTAAGTCCAGAAAAAATTGTTCATATATAGTTTACTGATTTAAACAAAAAAGATCAATAAATCGTTTCACTGTGAATCAAATTTGAAACGGTGTGGGATTATATATGGATTGATGCATGTATGAGCAGAGTGAAGATAGATGAGATAGTTAACGTACTTATAAGAGCTGTAGTTAGAGTAGCTGATTCTGTATCCATTTTTGTATGTGTTGCCGTCGTAGGTGACCGTCTCGTCGTAAGTCTTGCCGCTGTTCTTGAGGATGACGATGGATATAGCCAGAGACACCAACGTTGTAACTCTCGAAAACAATAACAGCAACGCCAGTTTCGATTTCTTACGAGGTTGTTGCCCCTGCTGTTTCTGCTCCTGATCCCATATATACCTATCAAACTCTGACATTCTTATTCTGATCGAATAACTTCAATTCACACCCCCAAATTAAACGTCGTTTAATTTAAGCTAATTTAATTAACTCGATCAGGAGCTGCAGATATATATGGGTTATTAATTATGAAGTTTCAATCTTTATATGCATTCAATGTTTAGATGGTGGGGTCCGTTTTTTGTGAATTCCTAGGTGATCCATTTGTCTGTACGATGATTATGTCGAGAATTTAATTTGTTGACCTTAACTTTCCAAGCATGGACTTGGTTCGCCGGCGGCCGGTGCCGGATTGAATAGCTGTCTGTATCAAAACACAAAATTTGCATAATGTATGTTGTAGCTAGCATTATTCATTTGTCATTTTTGAAAAATATTACTTACAAAATATATCTAAATGATTAAGAGTATTCCCAATTGTTTAAATTCTAAAGGATATTTTGACAAAAAGAATTAATATACTTTATAATTCTTTTATTTGCAATAATATATGGAGAATAATGCATAATGACAAACACACACAAACGCTCACAAGTAACATCCTTATTAACGGAGTTTGATATGATCAATATAATACAGACATGTAAGTATTATAGGTTGTAATTTGGTTTTGGGCCATTTTTGAATAGAACCTTGGATTATTGTGTTTCTCATTCTGGGCCTGTGTATGGTGGCATCTATTTATTATATTGTATACTTAGCTCCTGTAAATGATCCATTTGTGGATATGATGTTTTTGTTTGGGAAAATAGTCAAATTATATTACTCCGTAGTTAATATTACTTGTGACTCAAAAACATACTGTGGCATACACTAGTCAAATTAAGAGTCACATACATATTTCAATACATTCAAAATAAAAAAAAGGTTGAAATTAATCTTAAAATTACAATTGACCACAAGTCCACAAAACCATTAAGTACAATATTTTATTTTGAGTGACTGAAAACAATAATTGAAAATCTCAAACAACCTCGGAAGTGTGAATACTACATGAGCAAAAGGGTAGTCTCAAATGTTGTAAACTATGAGTGTTGGCTCTTGGCAAGAGTAGTTTCAGAAGAGATAACTGCAGAAATGAGAGAGGTTACGAAACCAACGAGAAGAATGCTGGCTGGAAGATACATAAGACTCCAGTAATCATGAAGTCTATGCTCCCATTCACTCTCATTCTTTACATGCTTATCCAAGTCCGAGGTCGCACCGAATGTTGCGCCCACTGCTGCTGCTAGTAACACCACCATCACCTACGTACAAAATCAAACCTTAATAATTATACCGGCTCGCATCTATGCTGATAGTACTCAATACAATATGATACAGATCAGAGTATATCCATTTCAAAAAAGAGATTTGGTAGGCTGTAATTTTAGGCAAGTTAGTCAGATTATTGATTTGGTAACTACGTAATTTCAAGATTGACTTTCAGCAAAAGTGATCTATTATTGGTTTTTTTAATTTAAGTCAGTCAGCTATAGACAACTTTAGGTTTACATCATGTGGTTCACGGAATTTATTAGTGCAACAATAATTGCTAGTTTCGTCGTAATCTAAAAAATAAGGATTTTTCCTTACCTTATCAGCATAAAATTGGAACTTAACAAAGCGTCTGTAACGTATTAGAAGCTCCCCTCTGAAGAAGACGTATATAGCAAGAGGGATTTCGAGCAGATTGTACACAAATCCAATTATCATCACGTAGAACGTGTACCTGCAACAAATTAAGTGCATTTCACAGGATTTTTGAGTGTTAGATCTATGGGGTTTGATTCCTTCAGCCGTTCAAATCATACATAGTGATATATACAAACGGGAACGATGACCGAAACAACCATAGCCAAGTTAGTCAAGCTAGTTTGGGAGTGATTTATATTCTATAAGCTTTCTTTGTTCGAATCAGTCAACTATGAATAATCTAGACTGATTTATCTCATTATGATACTTTATCAGCAAGGATTACAAAACCAATTTTACCGTACACACCCTTAACAGCTGTGCAAGTTTCCTCATTATCCAAAAAAATAAGGAAAAATGACAAGACAACTCTAAGTTAATTAGTTAGGTCGTTGTCTATTGATCTCTTAGTTTGAGTTAATTAACTATAAGTGACTTAGAGGGATTTAGTAGCACACATCCTGAATTTTGATTTTTCTTTGTTACCTAAAAAAAAAAAAAAAAAAAGATGATAAATATACCTGTAAGAATATTGATAGTCATCATAGCGGATTCTATACCCTTGGTAAGTCTTTTTGGTGGTCAGCGTTAAAGCGATGGATACAAGGAGCGCAACCGAGGTCACCACTCTCGACACTAACAACAATAACGCCATTTTCGATTTCTTACGAGGTTCTTGTTGCTGATGCTGTCGTCCTTCATCGTATGCGTACATATCAAACTGTGGCATTTTCGATTCACACAGCCCCAATATCGTAATCTAGACGACTAGTTAAGCTAATCTTGAATTGGGTGATTGCGCTAATGATGAGCTCCGGTCCTTTATTTATGGAGTTCAGAATTATTGAAGTGTTCCATCTTTTGTGTGGAGGTAGTTGGGTCAACTTACAATGGATTCCCAGACAAGCCATTTGCATATCATGACCATGTTTATATCACTACTATTATGTTTCTTTTTTCTTATTTTATTGCCTGTTCGAGAGTGTGTAATAGCTAGGTAAAAAAATTTGTGCTGGAATTTTGATTGAAAATTAAATTCGTGACTTTCTGGTATCACAATTATGTTCCACCTCCTTACTCATCAATTTTGGGACAACATCCTTTAACACTATCCCTATTATTTTTTGGACATGACATTTATTGGGGAATTTAGTGAAAGTAAAATATATATTTTTCTAATTAAATTTGCATAGCTGACCTTATAAGTTGTTCGAAAAATTGGCACATTTTGAAGTACTAATTTGAGTGAGGTCTATTTTCAATTTGGATTCTCCTCATTGAGAGGAAGAGTTTGATATATTATACATTCGGAATAAATAATGAACGAATGATAAAATTGATTTTCGAAGTAGACTAATTGAGTTTAAAAAAATATTAAATTTAAGAGGCCCACGTTGAAAAGAGATATAAGTTTGTCCTAATGTAAATACAATTCAAAATTTTAACAAGTTTGAATTATATAGTATAAATACTCCTAGTCCCTCCTGCAGGCAAAGGCCAGGATTGAAATTTCTACCAACACGTCTTCTAAATTCCACATATACAGTACTGGGCAGAAAAATTCCACATATACGTACAGTTGACGCAGTCAACACAGTTCGAGCTAATATTCCAACCAAAACTAATAAGGTGTCGTTGATTTTTCTTATACAAGTACGTACTTGGTCCTAGGTGGGCAACTAGTTCAAGAAGCTTGCCATGCAATTTTCAATTCTAACAAGAGTTTTTTTTTTTTTTTAGATTTGATAATTTCGGCAACCTAACTGATGAAATTGTGAACCCAAGTCGACGGAGACTCTAAAGTCATCGTATTAAAAATGAAAAAAGAAAAAGAAGAAAAAAGAAAAAAAGAAAAAAGAAGAAGGAGGATCGGTGTGGGGCGAGTTTCGTTAGGCGAATCCCTGTCAGTAGGGAGGGGTTCCGTTTTTAATCTCTTTGTCTTGCTCTATCGGGGTTGTCCCCCTCTTCTCTTTATCAAAAAAAAAAAGGTTGGTAACATTTTCATTAAGTGAGGACCTTTTGAACTAAAAAATAAAATATTTTTAAAAATTAAATACTAATTTTTTTTTTTTTTTAAAATGAGAGCTAATAAGCAATACTAAAAATCTCGTTGAAGGACAAAAAAAAAAAATCCAAAATACTATTGATTTTCAAACCTTAGTCTATCCCTTAAAATACTATTTACTAAACTAATCCGTTAAACCTCTGTGGACAATTTATTGACTTTTCTAATATTAGAGGTTGCAGTCAATGGCAGGAGTCATAGAGAAATTAGACACATGCAAGCCATTTTCAATGCTTTAATTATTAACCACTTTTTTAATTTTACAATTCTCCCGCCTTAAGGCTAGCTAAGTGTGATAGAATAGTAAATGAATAAATCATGATAATTTAGTGACATATTATGTAAGAGGATCAGTGTCTGATATCCACAATAAATTCACAACACCATTGAATAAAATTCTCATACCGTGACTGTCAGACAGCGTCAAATACCAGTGCTCACAAGAGATTTGCTCACTTTAGACATAAGACATAATCCATGTAGTAACCTACTGAAGCCCAACAAAGTCAACATTGCCCCCACTGAGGCTCAAACCCATGACATCCCACTTGGGAGAATCACTTCATGCCGCTTGACCACAAGGCCTTTGGCATGTTGGTATTTAATATTTAGATATTAGACTTTGGATTTGGGTTATCTGATGTTTCATGCATAGTTATTACGACACCCGTTAAGTCGCGGCGCCCCTTGACCGCATTGTCGCCTATGAAATGTTGAAATTCGAGGGTCTTAAACCGAATCGAATTAAATCTGAACTGAAACCGAACCGAACTCTAATGTTAAACCGAATGATTTAATTTTTTTAAAATCGAAAAATCAAAATCGAAAAAATCGAACCGAAGATCAATATGCCCACCTCTAACTACCACCACTACCATTCTACCACTCTTCTTCTTCTTCTTCTTCGTAACTGTGGATTGTCCACAATAAGTTCACAACATTAAATAAGACTCTCACACTATGACTTTACTTTTTCTACGGTGTCTTAATAGCTCAACATACAGGGCCAAATGTAAGTGTGCATAAAATATATGCTCACTTTGAGCATAATCTGCACACTATCATTATCAAGTTTTAAACATTGATCTCTAATCTCAAATACTACATATTAGATCATTAAAATTTGAGCTAAGCCGGTACCGACATTTATTGGCTCTTAGAATCTAATTTAAGATTGATAAGAGGTTGTAGACTTGTAGTCATTGACTGGAGAAACAAAGAAAAGTAAACACACGTGTAGGACCTTTTCAATGCTTTAATTGTACGTTACATAGATGATGGGTGTATACACCGTTTATATTTACATAGCTTCCGTTGTAAGTTATAAATCATATAGTATAATGTATTACAATATAGGCTTATTGTCAGAAAAAAATCGAAAATTTTCTCTCTAATGACAATTATATTAAATCTTTAGAACTTACCAAAAAAAAAATCTTAAAATTATATGTTTTTTTAATAATTATATATACCCAATTATAGGGTTTAACCTTTAAAATAATTTAATTCCCATAACTTATGCATTACTAGTGGCTATAATATTTGAACTTATTTTTTTATGTGTAATTTTTTTTTTCTAAAGATTTCAATTTTAAAATTTTGAGAAAATGCGAATAGGCCAGCCTTAAACTTTATGTGGAAAAATAATTAAATCCCTAAACTTTAAAAAGTTACAGTTGGTCATCTTCATCCCGTGTTCACTTTGGGAGCTGGCCCAGAAAAATGGCAGGAGAAATCATCACATGTAGGAATCGAACTCAGGTTCTCCCAAAATTCTTCCCCCACAAAGAAAGCTCACTTGCCACCTAAGCTACCCCATTGAGATTTTGGATATAATTTTCACAAAACAGACAAACTTAGATTTTTTATATAATATTTTCCATGTCTAGTTATATAGATTTTATATACCGTCTACTAATTATTAAATAACATTGTAACTAATTAACTATAATGTTTTTCTTTTTTTGAAATAAACTATTATGTAATTGATTCGTAATTTATTGATTACATTTATTAATTTACTAATATAATTAATTAAAAAGAAACAAGTTTAATTTAACCAAGATTGGCTATGTGGGCATCTCACATCACTAACTTTATTTTCAAGAAAACATGAGCTTCGTCTAGGGAGTTTCATGCTTCTATTTGCAATTTTGCATAGAGCTAATTAGATAATACATCAACTTTTTCCAAATTGGAGATATTCACCTTCCCATTTGGAAGAATGTTGAATAAATTAATATATTTTTATTTAATAATTTAGAAATGTTTATAATAGTGATTTAAAAAAAAAAGTTTTTTGTTTTAACAACAAGACAAAATCTTTACATATATCTTTTTCGACATATATTTTTAAAACTATTGTTTCTCCCCGTTTCTGTGCTACATAAGATTTAATTCATAATTTTTTTGGTGACAAATCTAGGCCATATACAATTAATGGACTAAATTTACATTATAGTTACAAATGAAGAACTAATTAATAAGAAACAAAAATTCTTATAGAACAGTTCTTACCAAAACACTTTTGAAAAAACCTATCACACATGGTATATATTTCTTGTATGGTTTATTTCTTATGTGTAATTTACGGATTATTACACAATAGTAGAGTTTACGCAATGTACATCTTAAGGTAATGATTACAGGTTTCCATCATCGCCCAAAAAACTATATTGCTACAATTTTAGGTCTAAAAATACAAAATTTGCATAACACTAATAGCATTATTTATTTGTCATTAAAAAAAAGTACTCACAAAATTTCACCAATTAACACGCATATCTAGATTAATCGAAATACATACACTTAACTCTTTTACAATATACGCAAAATACATAATCACACACAGATATCCATCTATTTATCACTCTCTTTTTTAACGCCTTATCACAAATTAAACGTCCTCACTTGACTGTGTCATTCCACAGTTAAAAAAAAAAAAAATACTTTGAGTCTAATCCACACAAACAACTTGAGATCGACCGCTGCCCACCACATGCACCCAGTAACCATCCACTTGAGGCATCTATTTGTTATCAGTTTTGACATTGGTGAGAGTTGTTATAGATGTGATGATGGAAGAAATAATAGAGGCTAGGAAACCAATGAGAAAAAATGTGATTGGCAAATAAATGAGACGCCAGAAGTTATGAAGATTTTTCTCTACTTTCTCCTTTCTCCGTACACCCTTATCCAAATCGACCGTTGCACCAAAGGTTGCACCTAATGCCGTTGCTAGTAGTGCCAATATCACCTACAAAAGAAGTAAATTAATTTAGATTGTCCATAACTGATGGACTCAAATTAAACCAAGAAGACTGATATACCGCTCTTACTATGAGTCAAACTTGTAACCTTACCATTACTAAGTCAACATTTTAACTAAATTGACTGAAGTTGTCTCATATTTTAACTTTTTTCTCAACTATAAAAGAGCGATTGATACAAGATCTCCTGTACCAAGTGTATAACTTTAAAGTTTTAGAAAGATATTGAGTTTGTACTAGCTAGATATATGTGTGTATGTGTGGACATTGTCACTCACAATAATCCTTACAAACTCAATATATTTACTATTCATTTTGAGGTAATATAATACATATATATAAAATGTTACCATACCGACCGGCAAATTTAGTTGCTTACCTGGTCAGCGAAAAATTGGAACAGAACAAAACCGCTGTGGTTTATGAGATGGTTGTGTCTGAGGAAGAAGTAGAGTGCCAGAGGAATTTGCAGCAAATTGTACACGCATCCGATTACCATGATAAACATCATGTATCTGCAGGCAGCAACAATTTATATGCATTATATTTTACTATATAGATCGAATTACATACATATATTTTGGGGGATTGAGAAACTCGCTAACAGTCACTACTAGAGAGTGTGCAGGAGTAAATCTGACTTTATAGTCCTAGTTGATAAAGCATCATCAGGTTGCCCAGTACGGACCAGCTCAAACCAAATCAAGAGGCCAATAGAGTACTGGGGGTCAGAATTTGTAACATTGTGATTATCAAATCAAACAGTTTTTCTACTCCCTAATCCTATGTTTTTGGTTTTGAAGATGGCTTACTTATAAGAGCTGTAGTCGGAGTATCGGATTCTGTATCCGTTGTCGTAAGTGTCGCCGTAGAAGGTGACCTTGCCGTGGTAAGTCTTGCCGCTGTTTTTGAGGATGACGATGGATATGGCCAGAGAAACCAACGTCGTAACTCTCGAAACCAACAACAGCAACCCCAGTTTCGATTTCTTACGAGGTTGCTGCCCCTGCTGCTGCAGCCGATGATGGTCTGGATCGTACATATCAAACTGCGACATTTTGGATCCACACCCCCTAAATTGCAGGACTAAGTAAGCTAACTTAATGTAGGAGAGTGATCTATCACATTTAGCTCTCCTTTATATCCTTTATATATAAGCAGACTTCAGACTTTACTGGGTCTAGTTAATTCTACCAACCAAACAATGAAATTAATTTTTTCAGTAATTTTTTTTCTCCCATGAATTGAAATTTAAATTTTATCAATCCTCAGTTATTTTTCACATACGGAATATAAATCTTAAAATCATGACCCCCATGTTAAGTACCTTGTGCTCAGATGACATGTAGTGACTCTCTCGTATGGAAGGTCATGACTCTTTGTACTTCAGGTTGAGAAAATATAGATGAACAGATAACTACACTGTAACAGAGGTACATATAAAATTACTCTTAATATGGACAAGCTAAGGTAATTATTTGACGAAAATTGCTATTGATTTTTATAACATAAGAGGTCCCACATTGACTCAGGCGATGACTTTGAATGAGTATTTTATTTTGTATTATTCCTCACTTGTAATCACATTACATTTTCTTTTTTGAAAAAACATTACATTTGATCATTCGACAATAATTTATTTCACTTTTAATTCTTTTGATTTTATTATTAGTTTAAATATTTAAAATGTCCTAAGATATAAATATGAGAAAAATTTACAAATTGATGATTTTTTTTTGAATATTTTAGACTAAATGTTAAATCAATAATTAAAATCAACAGCTAAAAATAAAAATGTCATTTGAGTGACTAAATATGAAATAAATTCATTGATGTGGTTTATAACTCAAAATTTGAGGATGAAGCTAATTTAATTATGAGAAATTTACATTTTTGTTCCTTAAGTTATTTCGTGGGTATAAATTAAGACCTTAATTATAATAAGTTACAAATTCAGCCATTAATTATTTACAAATTGATTATTTTTGTATTTTCAATGATCAAAATAACTGCTTATGAAAGTTACATTTTGAGGTTTTGTTGCCAAGCGACATAGCTGTGGCCCTCCCAAATGAGAGGTCACAGGTTTGATCCCCAATGGGGGCGTTGGCTCGTCAACAGGTTGAGAAAGTATGTATGAACAGATATTACATTATAACAGAATCAGTAATATTCAAAATGAAAGTTACATTTTTAATTTTGTCTTTAATATATCTTTGAATTTTTTTTTTGAGAAATCAAAAATATTTCTCAAAAGAAAAATCATTGAAAATGATGGAAATAACCCTTTTCTGTAACTAATTAATAACTAAATTTAATATTCACAAAATTAGAAACTAAACTTACATTTTTCCCTGGCCTATACCTTAAGGATTAAAAATATAATTTAAAAAAAAAATTATATAGGAGATGGTATTTATTTAATTAGATTGAGTATTTAATTGGTTGATCGCATTGAATTCCTTTATACGCAAGTTGAGATGCATAGTCTTGAGTCTTTAGATGGTTGGGTCCATTTACAATGAATTCCTACGCAACCCACTTTTCGGTGGGATGGTTATATGAAAGAGTTAATATTATATAGGGTGCTCGAAGTATAATAATTTTACCACGTCTAACTTTAACTTTAAATTGTTAAATTAGTCATTCGTGATTTTTCAATATTCAAATTGTTATCATTTGTGATCTAAATTAACCAGTTGTGGTCTTCTTAGAAGGGTCATATGTGATTAAGTTTTGATAGTTGAAAGACTATTGGTGGTTAAGTTAGACCTTATATGACAAAAATTTAAAAGTCGAAAGTTTAGGACTGAACGTGACAAAATCACTATACTTGAAAGTCTCAAGATGATTATAACTCTTATATGAATTCATATATATACTTTTTGATGGCTAGGCTCAACCTACTGAAACCCAACGAGTCACGAGTCAACATTTGTCCCACTGAGGCTCAAACCCATAACCTCTCACTTGAAAAAATCACTTCATGCCGCTTGACCACAAGGTCTTTGACACAACCCCTACCCATATAGTTGACTTTATATTAAAAAGTCGATTCAAAACAGTAAAAAATAAAAAATAAAAAAATTGTAAGGCTCAGTTTAGAAAGTAGGAAAAATGATTTCTGAAAAATGTTTTCTGATTTTGTAGAAAATAGTTTCATTTTCAGTGTTTGGTTGCTTTATGAAAAACTGTCTTGGTGTGTTTGGTTCATTTTCTAAAAAATATATAAAATTGTATAATTTTACATTTTAATTATTTTTTAAAAATATAAAAAAATTGTAATAATATGTATCATAATGATATTTATTTAAAAAAGATAAGAAAAAGGTTCCGACGAACTGTTTTCTGTCGGAACCGAGAGGGCCAGAGATTTGGCCATTTTGGCCAAAACATCACTGAAGCCAACTCCGAAAAAAATGGCATGATTTTTCATGGTCAACGAATTTTTCCTTCCGTTGACCACATTTTCTAAGCATTCCCAAATAAAGGCAACCCGAAAAATAATTTCCGAAAATGATTTTTCAAATTTCCAAACACACCCTAAATATCAACGACTTTCAAATTGTGAATACATGCCTGAACTAAAATTATGCCTTTTTTTAATTTTATTTTTATTTTTACACTAGTTTGTCACTAGCATTGCGCGATTAGAATAATATCCAATATTTATTTTTAAATAAGTACTCCAAAGTATATCAATGCAAGTTTATATAGGAAATGTTCATGCATATATATGTAATTGAATGTTGAATTTGTTTATTTAAATCGGTAATTCAAAGTATATGAATAGAAGATAATATATCAAATATTTCTTTACAAATTGCTAATACAATCTGCCAATCAAACCGCTGACACAATCCACTATCCGCTGGTTGTCAAACAAGGCCTATGTACTATTATTAAGTCAAAATTGCTCGTAGTCATCATTCAGAATGCACTTTTATTTCATGTAGAATTATAATTTTGTTTTTGTCAATTAAAGAATTATACACCTCGACACACAAACGTCTTATATTTTCATTCGACTAAGAAAAGAAACATAAAATGACGAAAAACGTGTCCAAAATCATCATATTTCTTTTGATTCAGGGATAAAACCAACCACTTTATTCGAAAATGTGTTCTAAGTAAAACCCGTCTTGTAACGAGATGATATGCGTGGTATCATAATTTAGACCGGGCAAGGATAATTTCAGATGAGAAAATTGCAGAGATGATCGAGGTTGCGAAACCGACGAGAAGAAAGCTGGCTGGAAGATACATAAGACGCCAGAAGTCATGAAGAGTATGCTCCCATTCACTGTCATTTCTTACATGATCGTCCATGTCCGTGGTAGCACCAAAGGTTGCACCTACTGCTGTTGCTAGTAGTACCACCGTTACCTACAAATTTAATTTCAAACTTTAGTAATAATTGAGCAGTCTATTGTTGACCATGATTGTCCTATCGTTGAAAACATTTAACACTGATTTGTGTGACATTTGGTCAAAATTGAACAATTACAATTCAAGCAGGTACTATCACAATGTTCATCACAATTCTTTAATTTCTGTGATAAAATTTGTCTGCCGTTGTTGAGACATGGGTCCCAAGGTCATGGGCCGATTCAAGAGTAGATTAATTAGAATCTATACAAAATAAATATTTAGACAACTCTAGTCAAGTTAGTCATATAGTTGACTTCGCAATAGAAGGTATATATTAAGTTTGAAACTCTGTGAGAGTTGACTATTGACCTTATTGGTCTGAGTTAGTCAGTATGACAACCTAAATTGATTTATGTTTTTGTGTCGACTAGGATTATAATGTGAGTTTTACCTAGAGCACACCGGCCTCTTGTGATTTTTTGTTGGGTAGGGTTACAAAAAGAGTTTTGCCCCAAGGGCATCTTACAATAGTGCGTGTAATCATTATTCTATTGACTATGGGTCACACATTTGTGTGAAATAAAAAGTACATTTTTTTTATATACTAAAAGTATATTATTTGTATACATAAAATATATTATTTAAAAGTACATAATTTTTTATATACTATCTAATAATGTACATTCAATACACAAATAATATATTTTTAATATATGAAAATTGTATATTGCATTCATGATCCACACAGCTATGTGAACCATAATCCACGCAATAATTTGCCTAGTGGGTGATCTGTAAAAAATATTTATGTTGTTCAATTCAATTAATTAATTACTTTTTTCTCACCTTATCAGCATAAAACTCAAACTTAACAAAGCCTGTGTAACGTATTAGAAGCTCCCCTCTGAGGAAGAAGTATAGTGCAAAAGGGATTTGGAGCAGACTGTACACGCATCCTACTATCATCACCCAAAACGTAAACCTGCAACAATTCCACTTTTTACTCAACACAACAAATAATATAATAAAAGATAATTTACAATAGAGTCCTTTCCAGGTTAGAATCACAATGGCAGAGTTTATCCAGTACAGTACAGATAATTCATTTCTCACTGACTAGAGTCAAAAGATAAGATTTTTCTAGCACACACTCTGAAATAGTGACGGTGAATTTATCTCGCCATTAAGAAAAAAAGAAAATTTACCCGTAAGAGTGGAAATCATTATAGTAGACACTGGCACCGTCGTAAGTCTTTTTGTTGCTCCTCAGAATCACAATAGAGACGAGGAGCGAAGCCAACGTTGCAACTCTGGAAGCCAACAACAGCAGCCCCAGTTTCGATTTCTTACGAGGTTGCTGCGGCGGCTGTTGGCGGTGATGGTCGGGATCATACATATCAAACTGCGACATTCTGAAATTAAACGACGATACTAATGTAAGTAATAACCTGGTTTAATACATACAGGAGCCGGTATGTACATGGCTTTATATATGCATGCCCATGTTAGATGGTGGGGTCCATTTATTGTGAATTCCTATGAAAATCCCGTTTGTTCGACCTGTACGATGATTGTGCATGCAAAATTACAGACAGTGGATGAAGTTGGCCGGCAGGGGCGAGGGGCGAGGGGCGTCCAATACCGTTGATTGCGTGTTTCTGAAATCGAACGGTTCTTGTAGGCGCACTGCATTTAACGTTACGTTATTATTATATAATTAGATTATATAATATAGATATTGAAACGAGGGAGTAAAACAGACGCTATGGTGACATTTGTTGGTTGATATGTACGACATGATCGAAGAATTAATACATGTTTACTACGTTTCTTGTCAGTTTCATTTGTCAAGGGTAGCATCTTGTATAGGATACAAACCAATAATTTTTGGGGAAGAATTTTTTATAGGGGATATAGTAAAACAATTTTAAAATCTGTTATATTCAGTATTGGGTGACACACCGGTGAGAAATTCCGGGTGATTGTCGTCCTTATCAGACAAGGACGCCTCTTGATTTTCTATCGCCATTGGTGTCTCGGATTCATCCACCAGGGCAGATTCGTTTCGTTTGGACTTCTTCGTGCTTCAAACCAAAAGATCTTGTTCCTTCGGTGAGCGACTCTTCCCGGCCGACGAACTTGTTCCCGAGAGCATCATCATTTCTTAAAGAACTTCAAAATATTGCACAAGTCAAGATGGCCGAGTTGGTCTAAGGCGCCAGTTTCAGGTACTGGTCCGAAAGGGCATGAGTTCAAATCTCATTCTTGACAATTTATTGCTACATTATATTTGGTCGTGTGCAATAATTTTTATCCAATTAACTTTATGTTATGGAACAATATGGTAATATAATTTGACAATTTTAATATTTTATTCACGCTTTAAAAGCAATAAAAATGATATAAAAACAATATAATATAGGGGAAAAAAGGTTAATTTTTCATTTTTATAAAGTGTATCAAATTATTGTTTATTATATCATTTTTTGGAACATTTTTCAACAAAACAAGGAGAGTAAACTTGTAAAATATTAAACTTTCTTAATTTAAAGAAAATAGCAACAGATGATGAAATGTAACAATGTTAGTAAAGTCATGAAGCCACACTTGTCAAATTTAAAATTGAGAATTAAATATGGTATTGCCACAATAATTGTGTGACTAAAAGAATAAGTATTTTCTTATATTTATTAGGGAATTCAAAAAGGTTTAAAATAAATAGAACCTTTAGTACACAAGACCAACTTGCAATGTCAAGTGTGAACTATCTATCATCCACGGAATAATTTGATATCAAATTCCCAAGTATTTCTTTTTTGCTCAAAGGCCCTTACAGGTTGCAGCCAAACGAACCTTTACATCATTTGGGTTGAGCTACTGGGCCGGCCTACTTTGGGCCAAGTTTAGAACCTTGTAGGCCTCTTCTCTTGGGCTAGACTCCACTTTTTGAGTTTATAGTCAGTCCACGTTAAGAGTGTATTATTATGCCATGGACTCAGGGGTCCACCTTGTAAGGTGAACACGGATTCAAAATGACGTCATTTTGCTTCAAAACGGTACCCTATGAATTTTAAAAAAAATAAATAAAATATGCTTCTTTCCTTGTCGTTACTTGCCACAATTGCCTCCACTGAGTCTCAAACCGACTCTTCTCAATGTGAGAGTGTAAACCGGGTGCCAATAGACCACAAGATCTTTGGTTCCATTGATCAATTATAATGATAGTATTTTAAAAAAAATTTAACTGGCTTAATTACTTTTTTCTTTTTAAATAGAAAGTTTATTTTTGATGACGAGGTAAACATGTAGCCGATACTTGAGTGTATGTAGGAAAACCTTGCCTTGTAATAGCTCTAGTCGGTGAAGAACTAAAATGAGATAATCTAGATTAGGTTGTCCATAGACTAACAAATCACTCTTGCTTAGAGTTTAACTTGTAAATTGATTTGAAAGCTTATTTGGCTATTACCATTTAAAATATTTATATTGAAAAAGAGATCATATAATTCATTTTGATAGTCATATGTATTTATCTTTTAGTGTAAGAATATTTGTATTTAAGATATAGATATATACAAAACACTTGGAAGAAATATATCCACAATAACTTGTATTCATCCTCCAATTGTAATATAGTATTTTAGTACTTATTATTGAAACCACAAGAGTACAAGTTAGACTCCAAATAAAAATGATTTATTAACCATCTTAATTTGAGACGATCATCTATATAAGCAACTTAGGTTGATTTATGATTCTCTATAGACTGTTTTTAAGATTTCTGACCAAGGAAAAGTGATATAAACCTAACATATATGGGAGTTTATAAACTTAATTGTGTTGTGAGGTTTTGTTAATGCAATAACTTCATCATACATTTCTTGTAAGCCTTCATACAAGTTAATAATAATAATAATAATAATCTACAGACCTCAAAAATGACACCAAAAAAGTGGAACAATGAAAGCAAAAGTGAAAAAACAAATCTTACACCTTCTTCAACAATGAACAATCTGCAGCTAGCCATGGCGATTTTCAGGCACTGCTGCTAGAACTCCCACTCCCGGGCATAATCAGCTCTCTCAACATCGCCACAACCTGCAACATATTAGGCCTCTTCGACGGGAAATCATCCACACATTGCAGCGTTATCTCCAGATATCTCACCATCTCTTTCACCTCCGCCGCTTCCGCCTCATCCGTCTGCCCTTTCGCGACTGTTAAGAGCTCGGGATCAATCACTTCCATGGATTTCGCTTCTCTGACCTTCATTTTCACCCATCCCACGAGGTTCGTGTCCCCGAAATCTTCCTTGTCGGTGGGGCGTTTTCCGGTGAGGAGCTCCAGGAGGACGACGCCGAACGAGTAGACGTCGCCCTTGGCGGTGCAGCGGAAGCTCTGGTAATACTCCGGCGGGACGTAGCCCGGCGTGCCGGCGAGGGTGCTCACGCTAAGGTGGGTGTCGAGCGCGCTGATGAGGCGGGCCATGCCGAAATCGGAGACCCGCGCGTCGAGCTCTTGGTCTAGGAGGACGTTGCTGGATTTCATGTCGCGGTGGATAATGTGAGGGATGCAGTTATGATGGAGAAAACAGAGCCCCTTCGCGGCTCCTCTAGCGATCTTTTTTCGCTCTTCCCATGTTAATATCCGCCGACCCGGGGTTCTAGGTCGGCTATGCAAGACCTCTTCCAAGCTGCCGTTTTCCATGTATTCATACACGAGTAACCGCTCCTCCCCGATTTTGCAGTAGCCGAGCAGGGGGACGAGGTTTTTGTGTTTGATTTTGCCGAGCGTCTCCATCTCGGCCATGAACTCCCGGTCGCCCTGGCAGCTTAAGCGGATGAGTTTTTTTATTGCGACGCTCGACCCGTCTTTGAGGGTCGCCTTGAAGACCTCCCCGAACCCGCCCGAGCCGATCATGCTGGCGGCCGCGAACCCGTTGGTGGCCTCTATTAACTGCGAGAATTTCAGCTTCCTTAGCTGCCGCTGGAACGTCGCCACGTTTATGCTCAGCGGCTCCTTCTCCTTCTCGATCTTCCACGTCGTCGCGGCGTGGCACGCGTTCAGGCTGCTCAGCATTTTCACGTCCTCCGCCTCCCGCCGCCGCGCCCGCATCGCAATGGCCCACACGATCAGTATACACACCGAAGCCACCGAAATTAGGATCCCCAGAACAATACTGTTGGCCCAGGACGCCGCCGTGCCTCTCCGGGATGATTTCCCGCCGCCGGGATTCGTCGCCGGGGGATTATAATCGTACTGACAGTCCGACAACGGGACGCCGCAGAGCCCTGGGTTGTCCGCGAATTGGGTCGCCGGGAGCGTGCTCAGCTGTCCTCTTTGAGGGATTTGCCCTGTCAACTCATTGTTGGACAGGTCAATTTGGACCAGGAAAGAAAGATTAGAAAACGAGTCTGGGATGTGACCCTGAAGCCTGTTATGTGAAGCATCAAACACTCCTAGATTCTTTAGTCCCCCGAGGGAGGACGGGATCTCGCCGGATAAATGATTATGGCCCAGTACCAATACTTGTAAAGCTATCATGTCCCCGAACTCGTCAGGGATTTTGCCACGGAACTCATTGTAAGATAAGTCGAGATATTCAAGAGTTTGGTACCTGGTAAAAAGATTCAGAACTGGACCGGAATATAATCTAGTGAAATCACAACTCCTGAGGGATGGAATCTGCAATAGTCTCTCGGGGCGAATGCCGGAGAATTCAAGTAACCCGCCGACTCCCCGGCAGGAATTTCCGACGTTCCTGACAAAAATCATTGTGTTGCCTGATAACATCCCGCTCAGGGGCTTCGCCCCCTGTTGCCGGCCGAGCCGCGGCGGGATTTCGCCGGTTAAACGGTTGCTGCTCAAGTCCAGCCATACTAGGCTCGTGCATTTAGCTAACTCCCTCGGGATTTCTCCGGTTAAGCTGTTGTTTCCGAGCTGCAAAACCGACAACCTCGTCAGAGACCCGAATTGCGGCGGGATTTCGCCGCTTATCCCGTTGCTGGTCAGGGAAATCCACTCCAGATTCCCGCAATTGAAAAGCTCCGGTGGGATTTTCCCGGTGAGGTAATTGTTGTTCAAGATTAGATCTTTTAGCCTGCCGCAGTTCCCCAACTCCGCCGGAATATTCCCTTCCAAGTTGTTGTACCAAGCTATCAGCTGCTCCAGATTCCCAAGATTCCCCAGCTCCGGCGGGATCGAGCCGTTGAGATAATTCAGGCTGAAATCAATCGTCCTGAGCTGCGAACATTTCGAGAGCTGAGCCGGAATCTGCCCGTACAGGAAATTATCAGGCGCTCTCAGCTCTTCCAGAGCAGCCGCGCCGGGGCATAAATCCGGCGGGATCACGCCGGAAATATTGTTGGAACTAAAATCTATCACTCTAAGCTTCTTGCAGAACGACAAAGAAGGCGGAAATGCACCGGAGATCTTGTTACTGCTCATTAACAGAGTTTCCAGGGAGCCCAGATTCCGAAGAATGGAATCAGGAAACGGCCCGGTTAAGTTGTTGTTCGACAAGTCAAGATTCTGGAGCCAAGAACAGGCCGAGAAGGAAACTGGGATGGCTCCAGTGAGATTGTTATGTGAAAGCTTGAGGTCCAGAAGAGACCCACAAACATTCCCGAACTCCGGCGGGATCCAACCCGTCAAAAGATTGGAAGAAATATCCAATCTCAGCAAGCTCTTCAACTGCCCGAATTCTCTAGGAATCGGGCCGGTGAAAGAATTGGAAGCCAAAATCATCTCGGAGAGACCAGTACAGTTCCCAAACGCGGCCGGGACAGAATCCGTGAACCGGTTCCCAGACAAATCAAGAAACACTAAAGAATCACAAACCTCAATCCTCATCCCGGAGATCGAGCCGGTGAGATTATTAAACGACATGTCGAGATGCTGCAATTTCCCGGTCCGAAACAGGAAATTCACAGGGAGAGAACCGGTGATGTTATTGAAACCCACGCTTACATACTCAAGATTCGGGCATTTCACAAAGAGATCCTCCGGCACCGGCCCGGCCAGCCCGGAAAACGACAATTCCAGCTGTTTTAGCCCGGAAGGGAGCATTCTCAACGAGGAAGACGCATTCACAGACAACCCATTATTCCCAGAAACATTAAGCGCAATCAACATATCCAGAGAACCAAACGGGTAAAAAGAAACGTCGCCGATTAGCCCCGCCTGAGAAAGATCAACGGCGCTCACTCTCCCGCCGCTGCAACTCACGCCGTTCCAAGAACACGGATCGTTCTTCAGCTCCCAACCGGCGAGGGCGCCGGTTGGGTCTCTCTGGATCATCTTCTTGAAGGCGAGAAGCGCCTCTGCATCGGTTTTGATGGAGCGGGCCGGGCCGGGGTCTGAGAAAACAGGAAAGAGAACTGCCCAGACTAAAATGGCGGAGAGGCGAAGGGATTTTTGGAGGTGTGAGAGTGTGGTTTTTTCCATTGGAATGGAGAAGTGAGGTGAGAAGAAATGAGTGAGGTTTTGTTGAGAAGGAAGAGAAGAGAGAAAAGGAGGAGACTAGCTTTAGGGAAAAGTTTGCCCTTTTAAATTCTTTTTTTTTTTCTTTCATTTTTTGTTTATTTATTTATTTTTGTAAATGGAAAAGGAGGGAAATTGGCAGTGTGAATTAGAAAAGCAGTGTATTGTCGTATAGGGTATATACTCGTATTGAACTTATTTTATTTTGTATTCCATTTTTTTTTTCTTTCCCTTTTTGTGCTATTTAAGTTTAGCCAAAATAGCAAATTGAATAGTTATGTTTTTGTTACATTTTTTTTTTATTTCTCTAAAATTTTATATTTTAAAGAAAAATAGTTATGGTTTTTATATTAGCAAACGCAGCATAATATTTTTTAGACAGGGAAGGAAATTAGAGTTATTGATTTAAAAGAGTAGTAATAAGAATATATTATGTGAAAAGAAAAGAAGAAGAAAAAGAGACAAAATGCGAAAAAGAAGGGAGGTGGAATTGAGTTGTGGTCAAAGGGGGGTAATGGGAGGGCCCCACAGACAAGGCAATATCGGAGATGATGTTTTTTTGAAGGAGATGACTGTCAACTATGTTTGATCCAACAAAGAGTGATTTTTGGTGTCAGAGGGCGTGAGAATGTTCCCCTTCCCCTCTCTTCACTTCTGAGTTTTGATGCAACGTCACCTCTCAAATTGATAATTTAAATTATAATATAATAATATACAACAGTGGTGGAATAAGTCATTCTACTTAAATTTGATTTCATAAATGTTCAAACCCAATTAGTTTTTTTTTTTCAGCGATGGCGTGTTGAAGATAGCAATTGATGTTTTCCTCCTGTTCTTAATTGTGTTTGATGAAATGAGAGCATATTAGGGTTCCTCTCACAATTGAAATTTTTTTTTTTTATAATTTTTTTCGCACTTTGGCCCGCAGAATAACATGTCAACAAATATAAATGTCCATTTTAACCCTGCTTGAAAGAAATTTTTTTCGGCGAGAAATTGACGGAAAATCCGTCAAGGGACATTTTTGCAACAAAAATAATAATCGCGGACTGAAATTGTAAGGTTTGAAAGTCGTGAATCAATCCTAATAGTGCCACTATGGTTGCGAGACTAAAAGTGCAAAAAACTCCCCAATTCAATTATTGAGCTAAATTTAAACTTAAATAATTTGATGATTATCTAATTGAGTCGAAATTAAACATTTTAATACTCAACTCGACTAGCTAATGATTTTGATTTAGTTTTTTTAATAAATAAATATTATATATAATATTAAAATTTTAATTAATATATTTATATTTGTATATTTTCTAAAATAACTATAATCCAAAGATAATATTGAGTTTTATCATGATACATGGTAATTGTGAAATATTTATTATAACAGTTTCTATGTTAAAAATAAAATATTATTGATTCGATTAAGCTTCTAGCCACAAGAAGTCATGGGTGATTAATTCTTTGAAGATTTTTTTTTTTCTAAAAATAAAAATAAATAAATAAATATTGCAAAAGTTTTGACTGTTTGGTCAAAGTTTTTTTTTTTTTTTGATAAATGGTTAATGTGGACACGTACTTAGTAATCATCCTTTCCAAATTCCAATTAACTTTTTAAATGTAATTTATTGAATAAAACTATTTAAAAATATATAAATTGTAATTAACAGCTAACTAATCATCATATGCCCTCATAATTAAGCAGCAAAGGAGATCAGCATTGGCCAATGCACAGAAATTTATCCACAGCAATACTATACGCTTATCAATAACTCGTCGTCTCTTTTCAAATAGTAGATTTGACTATAGAGTTTATATTATTTAAGCTTGATTATTAATCAAATTTAATATTTAAATAATATAAAAATATTTTAAATAAAAAATAAATTTTGCATAATTCGCTGTCAGCCATTTTTGACTCATTATTACCTTTTTTTTTTTATTTGTATGATGAGAGAAACTCATAATTATTATTATTACATGAGAGTATGCAAGGAATAAACATTACTTCTCTTTTGTAATAAATAGTGAATCTCACATGAAAGGGTTTAAAAGATTAAACCATTTGAACAGCTAAAAAATTAACTTACTTTCAATTATCACCTCTCATGGTACTTTACAGTCATTCACATAGCAAAAGAATTCTCAAAATCCCCTAATTAATCACCAAAGATCTTTCCTCTTCTAATTTTCTCTTTTATACAATGATTGATGTTACATTCATATCTGGCTAGGTTTTACCACATAATATTCACCTTTTTACATACGTAGGTAGTAATATGTGATTACTTTTTTTTTTTTTTTTATTTAATTAAAGTAAGTTATTTTAACGCAGATGAGTAGTACCAACTAATTCACAATAGTCACTGAATAAAATAAAAAATTTATTAACACGTCAACAAATTAAAATTAGGAAGTAAACTTAGGAAGGAAAAAAATAGATTCTTATAACAATAGATTATTTTAATTTATTGATTTATTTACATATATTTTTAAGGATTAAAAATATATTTTTGATAAAATTATGAGATTTTCTCTTGTGCCAATCGATAGTAATTGGTATAATCATACATGCTATTTTTTGTTATATCAATATTACCGTGTACAGTTAAACATATATCACACATAATTATATTTAATATTATTATTACTCAAAAAAATATTTAATATTATCATCTCAATGCTAATCAACATCATTAAAAAAAATAATAATAAAAAAAAAACCCTCTGAAGTTATACTCATCAACTTATTTATTTACATGCATGCACCTTTGATTTAATTGTTACGGAGTATTAATTATTTCATTAATGTCAATTATGTTATTAGTACATACATCAACAATATATTTAGAATCGTATCATTATAATTACTTGTTAATGACACCATCACGTCTTGGTAAAAGCAAACCCTACTTTAGTGAATATAAATAAATGGTGGGACCCAAGTGATTAAATTTAGAAAAGGAATCATTAGGGTTTGCATGAGGCTCGAAGTTGGCAATATTTTAATGTGAAATTATGAAATAAAAAATCTTGGAGGGCGTATAAAAAATTTAAAAATATTCTATGGGAATAAATAAATAAATAAATAAAATAGATATTGTTTAGGAAAAGAAAAATAAAAGGCCCACAGAGGAACAACATCAATTATCTCTTGTGCTTAATGGCATAGGAGGTGATGATTATACCTCACATCATGGTCCCCTCTCTTTTCTACTTTTATATCTTACCAAAGCCAAATTAATGCTTTTCCTTTCTTATTTTCTTTAATTGTAAATTTAAATAAAATTGTCAATTTGCAGACTATGATGCCTATAGATAATATAATCATGCAAATAAAATACAGTAATAATTTGAATTGGAGGATTACGTTGCATAATGGTCATTTTGGAGCACAACTTATATTATCTGAAAAGATTTTTGACAATAATAATTCTAAAAATGCGTTCGATAGGAGTTATATGACAATTCAGTTGATTCAAAAACTTGAGCAATAACTCCAATGTATTAGGCTCAACAATTAGGGTTCTAGATTATCATTATTCGTTAGTGTTGGTTGAGAAATTCCTAGTTATTAGTTCTTGTCATAATTTTTTCGATTACTCAATTTGTCTAACTTATAGAGATCATATCAATTCAATCAGCATTTCAATATATATATATATATATATATATATACAATATTCACGTTTAGTAAATCAATTGCCACATAATTTTGTACGATGCATATCAGAACTTGCATATGTTGTTGACAGAATATGCACATGCATAATGCAAGACTGAGGTATAATTAACTAAATGTACGTTCATCAGTCCATGTAATTGTTATCAGTACAATGATCACCCAAAAATCATCAAAAACGTATAAACAATCAGACGTTGATGTGATTTTTGAATATACATTCACCATGATTATTACCAAATATTCGTATATAAACAGAAATTCGCATGTGTTTCTAATGATATTTATAATGTGAGAGTTTTGCCAAAGAAAAAAGAACACATTTTTGTCATATGTTACTCTTTTTTTTTCCATTTATTTTTTTTTTCAGTTAATATGATCAAAATATTTTTGCTTTTTCAATCCTTGAAAAATTACAATATAGTAAAAGACATTATAGATGAATATTTTCATTCATACTATATATTAACAAGAATCATGCTACGCTAGCTCTTATTAGAAGACATTATTACACTTGAATGGATTAATTACCAGATGACTCACATTAAATTAACCGTTATATTTGTTACTTGCTATATATAAATAAATAGGTCATAAGTTATACTATTTGAATATAAAACACACTTTATAGTGAACAAAATACAAGAATCAAGAACCTTTTTGCACGGGCAGTTACCTAGCTAGCTTCCAGTCTCTTAATTTATTAATTTCCTTAATTATAATGGTATTAAACCGTATTAATATCATCAAATTAAATAGTATTCGATCTGTCGTCTCGTCATGAAAATGTGTTGTTCATGCGAACATATATTCAGCTATATATTGATATATTGCTATACAACATAGCAATCGAACTTATTTTAATTTTAATCAATCTTTCACTGGTGTTTGATATATTTTTCTTCTTTTTTTTTTTTTTTTTCCTAACTTGATAGGATAAGAAAGATTATATCTAAGATCTAACCTCACACTTTTTTTTTTTAGGAAATTTTAAAATTACTAACTAAATATTATTTTAATTAATGCGGGAAATAATCCAACTATATATATTGCTGTATATCTCAAACTTAATGTGGATCCAAACCCTACCAATGACCAAAAAAAAAAGATATTAATTTGACGTTGTTATGATACTAATGTACAAGCATTTGGGGGTTGTAAGCGGTTTAAGACACATTTGAAGATTTATCTCATCCACCCGTCTTTAGTGCAGAAGCGGTGAAGGACAGTACCATTAGATTCGAAAAATAATTCAAACTTATATGCCTCCACAACTTTACAATTATTACATTATAAAATATACACAAAATGTTTTGAAAATTCATTTCTTTAACCAAAAGTTGTTTAGTGAAATAATAAGAGAGAAATGAAATTGAAGCATGCTTATCTTGCAAGAGAGTATATTTATTAAAAAAAAATTATGGACCTATTATCAGCTAGAAGAAAAAAGTTGACTTTTAGGATTAGATCCAAAGGGGGTTTGAATCAGGGAGTAATTGGTCATAAATATATTTGTTTTTTCATGTATCTGGAACACTAATAATCAAAACAACTATATAAGTTTATGAAATATAAAATATTACTCCGTATATCTTTAAGAAAATATGGGCAATCATCCATCCAAGTGAGGGGACACTCAAAAGATAAGAAAAATGGTTAACTCTAGGTGTGATTGGATTTTGGTTCATGGTTATGCATTTTTTTAAAGAAAAAATATGGAATATAATAACTCATATATACTATATATATGTGTGAGAGAGAACAAATGCTCAGGAAAAAAATTGAAAAAAAAAACATATGAGGTGCCAATTTGGAAAGATCAACAACTATTAATTAAGAGAAAAAATGGGAAAAATACCGTGATAATTTTATAAATACATTAAATTTTAAAGTGCATCATGTACAACTGCGAAATGCACTAAACAAAACTGCCCAGTGCATATGATGACATGTAAAAGTTACATATAACATGGTTTTTTTTTTTTTTTAAATAATTAGTTTAGAGAAATTTGATAATAAGCTAATTAGGGTTAGCATATATGTTTTTGTTGCTCCTATATGTTTTTACTATTTGATATGACATTGTTTATAAGGTTTTTAAAATTTTATACTTTTATTAATTGCGTGTAAAATTATTAATCAACAAACCTATTGAGTTAATAAAAAATTCACACAATAATCCGATAGAAAATTAATTAATACAATATTTAATAAAATACAATTGAAATGAGTAATTTTAGTAGAGGCCGGATTGTAACATCACTGATAATATATGATAAAATTATAAAGTTAATACTATAAAAGTTTGTCCATTTCAATTTCTTTACAAAATAAAAAGTGATAGTGAACCCATGCCATCTGTATTCCCCAGCCACAAGAACGATCACTGCCTTTCCATTCATCATTATTTCCACTGGACTTCAACCCCATGCCAGACCATCGAATCTCAGAATTCGATATACTTATGGAAAAGATGAGAATAAGGGAGAAATTTCTATGGATATAACAGCTATCTGCTGATAACATATCTGTTACCATATCAAAAATGTGGTAACAGGTTCGAACCTCTCGTTAGTGAGGGCATTAATTCTTTGGGCTCAAAAAGATTGATAAGTATAAAATCAGGGGCGGAGCCAAAAATTTCATTGAGTAGGGGCAAAAGATTAAAACAAATGAGATGTTTTTGAAATAATTAAATAGGGAGATTTGACCTCTTAACCTCGACTATAACACATGCATATACTAAACCATTTAAGCTACTTCATCTTTGAATAATTTGTATCTATATTGTTTACTTATATCCAAACATTTACTATATATATACAAAGGTCTCCTATATTTAAGGGGTGAGGTAAGGTAAGAGAGCGGGCAGTTGCCCCCACTGCCCCCATACTAGATCCGCCCATGTATAAAACAAATAGTATCTTGTAAAGAATAGATTGAATGATAAAAAAAAAAGTAATTTATTTAATTTTTAATCACTAGTCTATAATAATATTTTTATATTTAATCGTTATATAAGATCAGTTCATTTCATATTTAGTCTTTTAAAGAGTGTTCTACTTTTAGTTCTAAATGTGTTAGTTTAAACGTAATAAGCTAATTAAGCTAGCTTGGTGAAATGCTTGAAAAGTAAAAACATTTTGAATTAAAAGTGAAATATTTTAATTAAAGTTAAAATAAATTAATAAAATTAAAAATTAAAAAATTAAAAAATATTACGTAGTACTATAATGAAATAATTATGATTGAAATGAAGTCCATATATGATGTAAGTTAGTGACAGAAACTAGCTAGTGCATGTAACAACGTTGTATGGAACGAAGAAATTTGGGGAAATTAGGGTTAGGAAGTTAGGGTTGGATGGGATAATATATCTAGTCCAGGACAAAAATTCCCTGTGTGTCAAAATTGTTTTACAGATCATTTTGAACTTTTAGAAAGACTTTAGCAATGAGGTACGTACTGCTCATCACCATCATTCACCACCCAATAAGGAAAGCATCATGTGTCTCTATCAAGTTTTACTAATATCAGATTTTTTAAAAATAAAAATAAAAATAAAAGATTGAAAAATATATATTTTTTTAAATATGTTTTACTTGTAACAGAGAATTGAAAATTGAAAAAAAAATAGAAAAATGAAAAAACAATAATTAAAGTAAACACATATTCAATCCGGAGAGTTACCTGATATCCTCCAATAAGAAATTCCTATGAGTTAATCCAACTTACAACAAGTAACAAAGCATCATATTTTTATTATATATACTCTCTTATCATATCAATATTTATAAAATCTAGTTACCATGAGATTCTTATAGCTAAATAAAAGGTTTAACAGTACAATTTAAATATCACACCATATTTTGCGGTGTTGATTAGGTTTTCGTGTAACATGTTTCTTTGATATATAACATTATTGTATAAATAAGTATTAAAATTTCAATCGACATCAATACTGATAATATCTTATACAATCACATATATTATTGACCATAAAATTGGAACATTTGTATTTATAATTATGGGTTAAGGTTGAATTGAGTGGGTCCTATAGCATAGGCATCATGATTAAATATTGAGTGTTTTTTTCAATTCAAGATCCTAGTGGGTTTTCACTTTTCAACTCACAGATCCTCTCCAAACCGGCCGAAAACTGCCTTGTCTTACCATCAAATTAACACAACTACACAATGCAATGCTGACTTAAAAAAAATTAAAATTAAAATTCTCTTAGCTTATCCAAAAAGAAAATCTTATGGTAGGAGCGCTCTCAATCAATTACTGCAAGCCCAGAACATGGCAAAGTAATATTGTGACAACCGCAATGTGACAGTTACACCTAATGTGGTGGGTTATTTGCAGGTATCAAGCACTGGTCCTCTCATCTAAAAGCTGAGAGCACTGAGTCACCGTGATTTACTCATCTGTTATTGTATCTGGCTGGAGTGTATAGACTCTTAGGGGCGAAAGACTTTATTTTTATGGGCAAGTAACGTCGTGGCTTGAAAATTTGCAATTCTATTTTGGGTTGGGGTGGGGTGGAAAATTAACCCCTAAATTATATATTGATATTAAAATTCAATGTGAAGTTAAAGTTCAAACCACCCATGCAAGTCACTTGTAAACACAATTCATCAATTCCTTTGTGGCAAAGGCAAAGATTACTCTTAATTGGATCAAGAAATACTTCAATCCCTTGTCTATTTCATATACTATTATATAATAATTGTTTGTGTAGTGCTTGGCATAGGTTGATATGATTGAGTAGAATACAAAAGTTATATATGTCCAATTCATTCCGATCCTAATCCAAATTCTTCTCATAATAGCTTTCCACTCAAAATAATGGTTGAAATATAATGCCTATACTCTTAGGCCAATTTATTTCCAATATCTATTTGCTCATCATTAATTCATTATTTATATTATTATTTACAATTATAAATAAATCCTCACATGTGATTTTCAATTGAAGGAGCTAAGTTCAATTTTTCTTCATATAAAAATGTATATATATATATATATATATATATATATATATATATATATATATATATATATATATATATATATATATATTTGAATTTCATGAATACAATAATAACAGAAGGTAGAAAATTTTCTTATATGATATCAAAAGTAGTTCAACGTAACTCATCATATCAACAACTTGAGATAACGGGTAAACAAACTACAACATTGAAAGATGGACTCTTGTAAATTATTTTCATTTGATTTTGTTGTTATTTCATTCTAAAAAATATATAACAATCTCACTGGTTGTCATTGTCAAGTTTTATAAATTATAAGTAGATATTGTTATACTATATTTACTATTTCACTAAAAAAGATTTACAAAAAAATAATAATAAAGAAGGATAAAGAAAAAAAGAAAAAGCAAAGTGATACTCATAATAAGCAACCTGTTATGGATTAGCATTGAGGGAAAAAAGTAAAAAAGAAGAATGAGAAAGCTTTGACTTGAACCCTTATCACGCTTGCAATTATTGATCCTATTTTCAAAAAACACACACCACTATTTTTCAATCATTTTTTCCTCGATTCCACAAATTTTATACCTAAAATTAAAAATAATTTAAAGGTAATTTAATAAATAAATAATATATTCACATGTTTTCAAAAAAAAAAAAATAATATATTCACATCCTTAAAATCATTTTGCAAGTTACCCACGGACAAATGGACAATAAACAAATAATTTACGAAATATTTTCCTACAAACCGTTAATACTACTAGCTAGTCATCAAAATAATTAATATAATCAACTATCAATTACCCGCTAACACAATCCGTTATCAACTATCAGCTAATTGTCAAACACTACTATAAATTGAGACTATACAACTCTTATATATAGAGTTTGTAGTTAGGAGAGGACAAACATCATTCAAGCAATCAAAAATCACTCAACACTCTTGCAAATGAAACTATTCAATCAATACAAATATTCACTTCATATTGAACTTGAATGAACTTCCAATGCCAATTTCTTATTCTTTATTGATATTATATTGCATGCAATTTTTCTTTTTTTTTTTTTCTTTTTTTTTTCTTACTCCAATAAAATCGGTATATGTGATGACAATATTAATATTACTTACTGCGAATACAAGTATAATTTATAAAATAAGAATTAAAGAAATTATCTAATTGGCTGAGTCTAACTTTTAATAATGAGCAAATACCAATTTTGGTCCCACGACTATTAGCAAAATGACAATTTTGGTCCACATGTTTCATTTCTACCAATTTTGGTCCCACGACTATTGTTTAGTACCAATTTTGGTCCCACGACTACTGGTTGATTATGTTAATTGTTTTGACTAGTTGTAGTATTAATGGTCTGTAAGAAAATGTTCCGGTAAATTATTTGTTTAATGTCTGTGGGTAATTTGTAAAATGATTTGAAGGATGTGAATATATTATTTATTTAATTTATTGAATTATCTTTAAATTATTTTTAATTTTAGGTATAAAATTTGAGGAATCGAGGAAAAAATGATTGAAAAATAGTGGTGTGTGTTTTTTGAAAATAGGATCAATAATTGCAAGCGTGATAAGGGTTCAAGTCAAAGCTTTCTCATTCTTCTTTTTTACTTTTTCCCTCAATGCTAATCCATAACAGGTTGCTTATTATGAGTATCACTTTGCTTTTTTTTTTTTTTTTTTTTTTTTTTTTTTTTCTTTATCCTTCTTTATTATTATTATTATTATTTTTTTGTAAATCTTTTAGCATAGTAAATATAGTATAACAATATCTACTTATAATTTATAAAACTTGACAACGACAACGAGTGAGATTGTTATATATTTTTTAGAATGAAATAACAACAAAATCAAATGAAAATAATTTACAAGAGTCCATCTTTCAATGTTGTGGTTTGTTTACCCGTTATCTCAAGTTTGTTGAGTTATGTTGAACTACTTTTGATATCATATGAGAAAATTTTCTAGCTTCCGTTATTATTGTATTCGTGAAATTCAAATATACATTTTTATTTGAAGAAAAATTGAACTTAGCTCCTTCAATTGAAAATCACATGATTTATTTATAATTGTAAATAATAATATAAATAATGAATTAATGATGAGCAAATAGATATTGGAAATAAATTGGCCTAAGAGTATAGGCATTATATTTCAACCATTATTTTGAGTGGAAAGCTATTATGAGAAGAATTTGGATTAGGATCGGAATGAATTGGACATATATAACTTTTGTATTCTACTCAATCATATCAACCTATGCCAAGCACTACACAAACAATTATTATTAATAGTATATGAAATAGACAAGGGATTGAAGTATTTCTTGATCCAATTAAGAGTAATCTTTGCCTTTGCCACAAAGGAATTGATGAATTGTGTTTACAAGTGACTTGCATGGGTGGTTTGAACTTTAACTTCACATTGAATTTTAATATCAATATATAATTTAGGGTTAATTTTCCACCCCACCCCAACCCAAAATAGAATTGCAAATTTTCAAGCCACGACGTTACTTGCCCATAAAAATAAAGTCTTTCGCCCCTAAGAGTCTATACACTCCAGCCAGATACAATAACAGATGAGTAAATCACGGTGACTCAGTGCTCTCAGCTTTTAGATGAGAGGACCAGTGCTTGATACCTGCAAATAACCACCACATTAGGTGTAACTGTCACATTGCGGTTGTCACAATATTACTTTGCCATGTTCTGGGCTTGCAGTAATTGATTGAGAGCGCTCCTACCATAAGATTTTCTTTTTGGATAAGCTAAGAGAATTTTAATTTTAATTTTTTTAAGTCAGCATTGCATTGTGTAGTTGTGTTAATTTGATGGTAAGACAAGGCAGTTTTCGGCCGGTTTGGAGAGGATCTGTGAGTTGAAAAGTGAAAACCCACTAGGATCTTGAATTGAAAAAAACACTCAATATTTAATCATGATGCCTATGCTATAGGACCCACTCAATTCAACCTTAACCCATAATTATAAATACAAATGTTCCAATTTTATGGTCAATAATATATGTGATTGTATAAGATATTATCAGTATTGATGTCGATTGAAATTTTAATACTTATTTATACAATAATGTTATATATCAAAGAAACATGTTACACGAAAACCTAATCAACACCGCAAAATATGGTGTGATATTTAAATTGTACTGTTAAAACCTTTATTTAGCTATAAGAATCTCATGGTAACTAGATTTATAAATATTGATATGATAGAGAGTATATATAATAAAAATATGATGCTTTGTTACTTGTTGTAAGTTGGATTAACTCATAGGAATTTCTTATTGGAGATATCAGGTAACTCTCCGGATTGAATATGTGTTTACTTTAATTATTGTTTTTTCATTTTTCTTATTTTTTTTCAATTTTCAATTCTCTGTTACAAGTAAAACATATTTAAAAAAATATATATTTTCAATCTTTATTTTTATTTTTATTTTTAAAAAATCTGATATTAGTAAAACTTGATAGAGACACATGATGCTTTCCTTATTGGGTGGTGAATGATGGTGATGAGCAGTACGTACCTCATTGCTAAAGTCTTTCAAAGTTCAAAATGATCTGTAAAACAATTTTGACACACAGGAATTTTGTCCTGGACTAGATATATTATCCCATCCAACCCTAACTTCCTAACCCTAATTTCCCCAAATTTCTTCGTTCCATACAACGTTGTTACATGCACTAGCTAGTTTCTGTCACTAACTTACATCATATATGGACTTCATTTCAATCATAATTATTTCATTATAGTAGTCCGTAATATTTTTTAATTTTTTAATTTTTAATTTTATTAATTTATTTTAACTTTAATTAAAATATTTCACTTTTAATTCAAAATGTTTTTACTTTTCAAGCATTTCACCAAGCTAGCTTAATTAGCTTATTACGTTTAAACTAACACATTTAGACTAAAAGTAGAACACTCTTTAAAGACTAAATATGAAATGAACTGATCTTATATAACGATTAATATAAAAATATTTTATAGACTAGTGATTAAAATTAAATAAATTACTTTTTTTTATCATTCAATCTATTCTTTACAAGATACTATTTGTTTTATAACATGGCGGATCTAGTATGGGGCAGTGGGGGCAACTGCGCCGTCTCTTACCTTACCTCCCCCTTAAATATAGGAGACCTTGTATATATATAGTAAATGTTTGGATATAAGTAAACAATATAGATACAAATTATTCAAAGATGAAGTAGCTTAAAATGGTTTAGTATATGCATGTGTTATAGTCGAGGTTAAAGAGGTCAAATCTCCCTATTTAATTATTTCAAAAAATCTCATTTGTTTTAATCTTTGCCCCTACTCAATGAAATTTTTGGCTCCGCCCCTGATTTTATACTTATCAATCTTTTTGAGCCCAAAGAATTAATGCCCTCACTAACGAGAGGTTCGAACCTGTTACCACATTTTTGATATGGTAAC
>CP025650.1:3736826-3806506 GCA_003576665.1 Ipomoea trifida | reverse complement strand
GTTACCATATCAAAAATGTGGTAAACAGGTTCGAACCTCTCGTTAGTGAGGGCATTAATTCTTGGGCTCAAAAAGATTGATAAGTATAAAATCAGGGGCGGAGCCAAAAATTTCATTGAGTAGGGGCAAAGATTAAACAAATGAGATTTTTGTGAAATAATTAAATAGGGAGATTTGACCTCTTTAACCTCGACTATAACACATGCATATACTAAACCATTTTAAGCTACTTCATCTTTGAATAATTTGTATCTATATTGTTTACTTATATCCAAACATTTACTATATATATACAAGGTCTCCTATATTTAAGGGTGAGGTAAGGTAGAGAGCGGGCAGTTGCCCCCACTGCCCCATACTAGATCCGCTCATGTATAAAACAATAGTATCTTGTAAAAGAATAGATTGAATGATAAAAAAAAGTAATTTATTTAATTTTAATCACTCGTCTATAAAATATTTTTATATTAATCGTTATATAAGATCAGTTCATTTCATATTTAGTCTTTAAAGAGTGTTCTACTTTTAGTCTAAATGTGTTAGTTTAAACGTAATAAGCTAATTAAGCTAGCTTGGTGAAATGCTTGAAAAGTAAAAACATTTTGAATTAAAAGTGAAATATTTTAATTAAAGTTAAAATAAATTAATAAAATTAAAAATTAAAAATTAAAAAATATTACGTACTACTATAATGAAATAATTATGATTGAAATGAAGTCCATATATGATGTAAGTTAGTGACAGAAACTAGCTAGTGCATGTAACAACGTTGTATGGAACGAAGAAATTTGGGGAAATTAGGGTTAGGAAGTTAGGGTTGGATGGGATAATATATCTAGTCCAGGACAAAAATTCCTGTGTGTCAAAATTGTTTTACAGATCATTTTGAACTTTTAGAAAGACTTTAGCAATGAGGTACGTACTGCTCATCACCATCATTCACCACCCAATAAGGAAAGCATCATGTGTCTCTATCAAGTTTTACTAATATCAGATTTTTTTTAAAAATAAAAATAAAAATAAAAGATTGAAAAATATATATTTTTTTAAAATATGTTTTACTTGTAACAGAGAATTGAAAATTGAAAAAAAATAGAAAAATGAAAAAACAATAATTAAAGTAAACACATATTCAATCCGGAGAGTTACCTGATATCCTCCAATAAGAAATTCCTATGAGTTAATCCAACTTACAACAAGTAACAAAGCATCATATTTTTATTATATATACTCTCTTATCATATCAATATTTATAAAATCTAGTTACCATGAGATTCTTATAGCTAAATAAAAGGTTTTAACAGTACAATTTAAATATCACACCATATTTTGCGGTGTTGATTAGGTTTTCGTGTAACATGTTTCTTTGATATATAACATTATTGTATAAATAAGTATTAAAATTTCAATCGACATCAATACTGATAATATCTTATACAATCACATATATTATTGACCATAAAATTGGAACATTTGTATTTATAATTATGGGTTAAGGTTGAATTGAGTGGGTCCTATAGCATAGGCATCATGATTAAATATTGAGTGTTTTTTTCAATTCAAGATCCTAGTGGGTTTTCACTTTTCAACTCACAGATCCTCTCCAAACCGGCCGAAAACTGCCTTGTCTTACCATCAAATTAACACAACTACACAATGCAATGCTGACTTAAAAAAAATTAAAATTAAAATTCTCTTAGCTTATCCAAAAAGAAAATCTTATGGTAGGAGCGCTCTCAATCAATTACTGCAAGCCCAGAACATGGCAAAGTAATATTGTGACAACCGCAATGTGACAGTTACACCTAATGTGGTGGGTTATTTGCAGGTATCAAGCACTGGTCCTCTCATCTAAAAGCTGAGAGCACTGAGTCACCGTGATTTACTCATCTGTTATTGTATCTGGCTGGAGTGTATAGACTCTTAGGGGCGAAAGACTTTATTTTTATGGGCAAGTAACGTCGTGGCTTGAAAATTTGCAATTCTATTTTGGGTTGGGGTGGGGTGGAAAATTAACCCCTAAATTATATATTGATATTAAAATTCAATGTGAAGTTAAAGTTCAAACCACCCATGCAAGTCACTTGTAAACACAATTCATCAATTCCTTTGTGGCAAAGGCAAAGATTACTCTTAATTGGATCAAGAAATACTTCAATCCCTTGTCTATTTCATATACTATTATATAATAATTGTTTGTGTAGTGCTTGGCATAGGTTGATATGATTGAGTAGAATACAAAAGTTATATATGTCCAATTCATTCCGATCCTAATCCAAATTCTTCTCATAATAGCTTTCCACTCAAAATAATGGTTGAAATATAATGCCTATACTCTTAGGCCAATTTATTTCCAATATCTATTTGCTCATCATTAATTCATTATTTATATTATTATTTACAATTATAAATAAATCATGTGATTTTCAATTGAAGGAGCTAAGTTCAATTTTTCTTCAAATAAAAATGTATATTTGAATTTCACGAATACAATAATAACGGAAGCTAGAAAATTTTCTCATATGATATCAAAAGTAGTTCAACATAACTCAACAACTTGAGATAACGGGTAAACAAACCACAACATTGAAAGATGGACTCTTGTAAATTATTTTCATTTGATTTTGTTGTTATTTCATTCTAAAAAATATATAACAATCTCACTCGTTGTCGTTGTCAAGTTTTATAAATTATAAGTAGATATTGTTATACTATATTTACTATGCTAAAAGATTTACAAAAAAATAATAATAATAATAATAAAGAAGGATAAAGAAAAAAAAAAAAAAAAAAAAAAAAAAAAAAAAGCAAAGTGATACTCATAATAAGCAACCTGTTATGGATTAGCATTGAGGGAAAAAAGTAAAAAAGAAGAATGAGAAAGCTTTGACTTGAACCCTTATCACGCTTGCAATTATTGATCCTATTTTCAAAAAACACACACCACTATTTTTCAATCATTTTTTCCTCGATTCCTCAAATTTTATACCTAAAATTAAAAATAATTTAAAGATAATTCAATAAATTAAATAAATAATATATTCACATCCTTCAAATCATTTTACAAATTACCCACAGACATTAAACAAATAATTTACCGGAACATTTTCTTACAGACCATTAATACTACCAACTAGTCAAAACAATTAACATAATCAACCATCAATGACTCGCTAACACAATCAGTTATTAACTATCAATTAATTGTCAAACACTACTATAAACTGATACTACACAACTCTTATAGAGTTTGCAGTTAGAAGAGGACAAACATCATTCGAGGTATCAAAAATCGCATAAAATCTCAACAATAGGTCTCTTGCGAACGAAACTATTCCATTCGTAAAAAAATTCACTTCATATTGAACTTGAATGAACTTCCAATGCCAATTCATCCGCATCAGTTCTCGAATATCTTGGCTTTTAGAATAAAATTGTTGCGATGCAATATTTCTTATTTATTGATATTATATTGCCGGCAATTTTTCCTTTTCTTATTCCAATAAAATTGAGATATGTGATGACGATATTACTAACTGCGAGTACAAGTATAGTTTTTAAAATGAGAAATAAAGAAATTATCTAATTGGTTGAGTCTAACTTCTAATAATTGATTGGACTGAGATTAGCTTGCATTTTTTTAAAAAAAAAAATAAAAATTCTTTTGTAAATTAATTTTTTTTAGTGTTTTTGTAAATGTTTCCCTTAAATTTGGGGCAGCATTATTATGGTGATAATGGGTGGGGCTTTTGATGCAAAAAGGGTATAGAAATTTGGCAAGACCGAATCTTAGTAACAGCACGCCATCCATGGGGCAGCTTATGTCTAATGTCACCTCGTCTTAGGTATTTTACTATTGTATTACTAATAATTCTTTTATAATGTCTGTCAAATATTATTTATTAAAAAAAAAACAAAGATGAAGTAAAGAATTCAAAAAAGAATAAAATTCATTGAAAATTTGTAGGTTGCATTGTAAATTGTAAATAAAGATATAGTCGTTTTTCTTTAATTACTAGGGTATGTTAGAGATGGTAACATACATTAATACAGTAAAAATATGTACTAATTTGTCATTATATCAAGTAATAAAAAAATAAATCGATGCATATTTGTTAGTTGAATGATCAAGTATAAGTTTATAATTATCAAACAGAAAAAATGAAGAAAAAAAAAAAGATAAAAGTTTAAATGCTAACGGTGTACATGAGAAAATATTTAATTTTAATTATTTCATTTTTATAAAGTAATTTAATTAAATGTAAATTGACCCAGGGTCAACTTATATTGTTAATGTGAATAGTAAAAAGTTTTTATGTGAAAATTCTTAAGAGAAAAATTACGAGCCTTTTTGAGCTGGGACATGTCAAAAGCCCAAAATCTACCACTGTTCTTGGATGATACATGTACAAATGGATCTATTTGACTTTTGAGTATACTTAGAAAAATTTAATATCTGCTCAACGTGATTACATCAACATCCTTAATTAGGATGAGACTTAAACCTCCGTCTGAAATGATAACATGGTAACAATGATGTCATCACACCACGAGTTACTTGGCTTAGTAAATTAATTTTATAAACAACATTGGAACAAACAAGTAAACAAGTTTTGATACACAGATTCACTCAACTCTCCAAGGCTGTAAAATCAGCAACATAAACAGTTCACAGTTGTGCTTCTAAGTGAACCAAACTTATACTCCACTCTGCAGATCAAATTTTCCATGACCAAACCTTAACAAACACCACAGAAACTGCAAAGCCCTCCATCCATCTCTCTCTACTCGCACTTTATAGACCGATAAATATGGCGAACGAACACCAGCGCAGCGCGAAAACCTACAGCCCCGAGCATCAGGAAGAAGCCATAGCAGACGCAAGCCATGTACCCGAAGAAAAACGAGGTCTGCATGAAACCAAACATGTCTGATCTCGCGTAGTAGTAGTACAAGCAGTAGGCGTAGATGAAGATGCCGGTTGAGCCACCACATAGAAACGACCTGCACCCGATCCAGTTCAGATCATTAGCGGGAACTCGTTGCAGATAACATGGACTACGTTAGAACTACCAGACATATTTTGAGTACTACTAACTCTGTTACAATGCAGTATCTGTTCATAACTACTTTCTCAACCTACTTGGTGCCACTAGACCAGAAAGTCTTGGCAGGACTACCAGACATATAAACACTAAAACGAAACAAATATCAGAAAACCAACAGTCAAATTGTACGAAATTTCAGAAACATAAACCGAGAAGAGCAATGGAGAGTTGCAGACCTCCACCACCATTCGTGATCTTCTGCAGCTAACTGGAAGTAGGTGAGGGCGATGGTAATGAACGCCGTGACAATCAGAAGGATGATGAAAACAATGAAGAGAATGCTATAAATCGTGTAGATCTTATGACCCCAAACGCTCGCGAATATGTAATAAAGCTCGATATAGATAGCAGAGAATGGCAGAAACCCCGCCATTCCCATCTGAGGCACTGTCCATCGATACCAAGGCAGCTCGGGGATTTCTCTGGGATACTTTGTAGTTCGGCATGGAGCATGGAACTCCGTTCTGCTATTCTTCCCCGCAATTCCTCCTAAAACCAGCAATGGCGATGTCACTAAACTCCAGATTAGTACTATAACCATAATCGTCCCGAATGGCAATGCTGCAGTCGAGCTATACGCAATGGCAACAGAATTGAGGAAGCAGAATGTGATGACTAGAGGGCCACAGAATAGGCCCCCGGTTAACAGCAGGTTTCTTACCTGTTACGAGTAGCACTTTAAGGCCATTGCATCACACACTTCTACGAACTTCGGTCCCAGAAGCAAGTAAAAGAAAACTTACCCAATTCGTTCCCTCGAGCATGAAATAAAACGAGGTTGCAGTGTACCCAGCAATGCCAGAAGTGAGTGCATATATAACCAGCAGCGCAGTAAATAGTGATCCCCGGTTATACGGATAGAAAACGCCCACTAGAGCTAGCATAAAAATGAAAACTGCCCTGTATGCACATGTAACAAAACAGCCAAAATCTGCAGATTTTAGGACTGAAATTGCAGAATTCTGGTTTTCAATATAAATGTGCAGTCTCACTATCAGCTTAAACTTTTAGTCGAGAACACAGAAGGGTACTAACAGTGTAAAAAGCTGGGTGCCACAGCCAAGAGCAGCAGAAAACAAAGACTTATGTTTGGGAAATCGAAACACATCGCCATGTATGTACTTCCACCCGGTCTCCTCCTGATCATCAACCGCCTCTTCATCACGAGCATACCTATCAACAGATGGTTAGAGCATAAGACGGGCGAAAAAACCAAAACCTAGGAAAATGCTAACTTTAATTTCTTACTTGATGAAGTCATTCTTGAGGACTCGCAACAGAATGGTGGCAAGGAAAGCGGTTAACAGAAGAACAGTGACACACGAGTTTATGATCGAGAACCAATGAATCTCGAGATGATGGGGCAGAGAAGAAGTCTGGAAGAACTTATCCATTCTGTTCTCGAAAGGGATATCGGTTTCCTTCCATTTCACAGTGTAAGTGAACTCTGCATCGAGTTCTTTCGCCTCTGTCAAGTCTATAACAGCGTGAGGATCCGTCCTGGCATTGATCTCGATAACGCGATCTTTGTTGTAGTGAATGTCGAAATGAGTGTGTTTGTAGAGATAGTACTTGTAATCCTTGGGATCATCTAGGCCTTCCCTCTCAACTCTGCCTATAAGTCCCCAGATTGGGAGGTCATCATAGTACATCTGAAAGTAATAGTCTTTATCCACTGCTCTTCTGAAGATTGCAACTTCCTTCTTTGTCATCCTCCTTCTGCACAGAACTTCAGATTGTTTGTTGATCAAGAAATCTAGGGCATATGGACCACTTACTAGCCTATCTCCATTTAGCACCTCCCCTAGATCTTCCTTCTTCTCTTTCACATGATCTGCATGCACTTTCACTCAAATTCTCATTCATCATTCATCAATTGATGGGAATTCAATCATGATTGTATCGGTTGCTATTGAAAACCATTACAATCGTGTATAGTACACTGGGTAGTGTCAATCGGCACACCGGATACTATTGATACCAGTGTCAATCGGTATACCAAGCAGGTATTATCGGCAATTGTGTCAAGATTCTAGTGTCAATCGGTTCACCAAGCAGGTATTATCGGCACTAGTGTCAATAACACACCAGGTAAGTACAATCAATAGAGGTGTCAATTGGCACACGAGGTACTATCAACACCAGTGTCAGTGGACACACCAACTACTACTCTCACCGGTGTTAATTGGCACACCGAGTACTATTGTCTATTGACAGCACACCGGGTACTATTGGCACTAGTGTCATTCAACGCAATGGACAAGTACTATTGTCACTAGTGCCAATAGGGCACACGGGGTAGTATCAACACCGGGTACTATCAACACTAGTGTCAATAAGCACACTGGGTAAATACTATCGAAATGAGTGTCAATTGGCACACGATGTACTATCACCACTAGTGTCAATCGACACATTTAACACCAGTGCCATCGACACAACGAATATAATGAGTAGTATCAACACCAATATCAATCAGCCTACCAAACACACTAATTGAGTATGACACTAGGCCGGGTAAATGGCACCTTAGAAGTTCTGATAATAATTAATAATAAAGTTAAGATAGTGAAGGAAATTAAAAACCTGGAGCACAGAAGGGAAGGTCGAAATATCTATAGGTCTCACTGTAAAACAAAAACAACTACATATAATTAAATTAACACAAAAAATATATAAAAAAAACTACAAATACAACAACAGCATGTTAAAACATACACTCCTTAACTGAAAATGACATTTAAAAAAAAAAAAAAGAAAAAAGAAAAAAACTTTCGAGATCAATGAAGGCAAACATCATAGTATCATAATCAAGAAAATTGAAACAGAATTCATGAAATTTTATAGGGTGTCTACAATACTAATTAATGTACATGAGGGTGTATATACGTATATATACAGAGATATATGGGTGGGGTGGGGGGACGTACCTGGGGTTATGGAAGGGACCCACCTTGTTAGCGTAGAGAGGGACGGGGTCTCCAGCTTTGTACCGGTGATCAGAGGCGTCTGATTGGACGGTGGTGATGAAAAGAAAGGTACACGTGAGAACGGAGAGGACGGCCATGATTGCTTCGGCAGAAACAGCCGCCATTACCATTAAGGATTTTGTTTGTACGATGAAGGAAATTAAAAGACAGACAATGGCTGAGAAGGAAACGCAGTTCGGGAAAAATGATAAATTGTTTGATCGGAGGAGAGAAAGTTTACTGAGGGTGTATGTGATAATTTCAGTGTAATTTTAGTACACTCTACTTCATCTCTTTCTAATTTTAGTAGGAACATAATTTAATTTGCTATTAATAATTTCAGTGTAAGGAAAACCTGAAATATTAAAAGTATTTTGGTAATAAAATTTTTATTTAACATAGCACGTTGTGCTTTGTTAATGATGCAATTAATTATAAATATTATAAATTGATAATTAATTATAATTTTTAACAATCGAAATTGTTTGATAAAAAATAATCATATTAAATGAGAGTAAATTTACTATGCATTTCACTTCTTGGTGCACTCTTCTTCATCTTCTAATTATTTTAGTCGGAAGATGATTTGCTATATTGCACGGTAATTAATAATTTAAGTGTTTTCATTTTTGTATTCCAATAAAAATCTGAACAAGGTATTAATGAATAGAGCTTTCATTAAATAATTTGTGTTCGAATTCGATATAAGTGTTTGTTTATGTTCATAAATGAACAAATTTTAAAGCTCGTTTAATTTGATAAACAAACAGAGTATGGACATTTGTATATGTATTTGCTAAGAGCTCGTGAATGCATTTACTAGTATTCGTTTAATAATATTCATGATGAAGATACTTGTTTAGTGTTTGCTTAAACAACTCATTTGAGTGTAATTTATTTTATTTTAATTTTTAATTTTAAACTACTTTAGTTTAGGCTAATTTTTATAGTCGTTGTTGTTTGTTCGGTTATTGTTCATAAACATAGACTATTTTTTATTCACGAACAAATTATAAACATGTACATGCATTTGTTTGTTTAGCGTCATGAACATGTTCGTGAACGTTAACGAACCATTAACATAATGGCACATTTAAAATGTTTAGAGGCCTAATTAACTTTTCAGGTAAAATACGATGACCTATTTGACCATTTTTCTTTAATATTATAATCTATTACTATTTCATTCATTATGTAATAATATTCTTATTTCATTTATTTCAATTCTGTGAACCAAACATCGTTCAAACGAAATTTGACTCAAACTATTAAATATGTACTTTCTTCATCATTTTTATGTGTCTGATTCAATAACGAAATTTGACTCAAACTATTAAACAAAACATATAAAATGAGACAAATGGACAAAGAGATTATCATTTATGACTACTAACATACTTTAAGTACCCCCAATCTCTGTATATTTGTGTTAGTCCAAACTATACACCCAACACTCCACTTCTTCACCCTTTAACAATTTCAAGGCTTCAACCAAACCAGCTGATTGACTCTACAAAACCAAGACCCAAAGTATGGCAACTACTCACATTTGATAGAGCTGTAAATATGACGAACAAATAGCAACGAGGCGCGATACCCCACCGCGCCCAACATGAGAAAGACGCCATAGCTAATACACGCCATGTACCCGAAGAAGAAAGAGACCTGCATGAAGCCTTTCATGTCTGATCGTTGCACATAGTAGTATATGGCATAGCCAAAGATGTATAGCCCGGTTGATCCACCACAAAGAAACGACCTGTTTAGGTTGAGACGACAGCCAAAATCAGTTCAAAGTTAAGAGGAACGACATGTTTATCAAGGAGTGAATGTAATTGAATCATGTGCTCCATCTCAACTAAAAGCCTAAACTGATAGCTGGACTGCACATTTATGTTTATATTATATTTATGCTCAATAAAGAGATTAAGATGAGATGAGAAGCACTACACCTCCACCACCATTTGTGATCTTCAGCAACGAGCTGGAAGTAAGTGAGAGCAATGGACACGAGAGCAGTTACAGTTAAAAGAAGTACGAAGACAACGAAGAGGATGCCATATATCGTGTACACCCGGTGGCCCCATACGCTGGCAAATACATAATAAAGCTCGATGTAGATAAGGAGAAAAGGCAGAAATCCTGCTAATGCCATCTGAATAACCGCACTCCTGTACCACCGCAACGGTGGAATATCTCTAGGACACTTTGTGGTGCGACACGGGGCTCGAAACTCAAACCCCATACTCTTCCCGAGAATCCCACCAAATAATAGTGAGGGCGAGGCAAGAAATATCCACAAAATAAGAATCACCATAAGTGCGCCCGAAGGAATTGCAGCAGTCGAGCCATAGCTGATGGCAACAGTATTAAGGAAGCAGAACATAAGAAAGAATGGCCCACAAAAAATCCCCCCTGTCAGCAGCAGATTCCTTATCTGAGAAACACAGTATAGACGATATGTTCACAAATTTAGGCTTACACTTCATATTTCAAGGTCATTATTTCAGAGCAGTGAAACTATATAAGCATAATCTAACTGTTCATACCCAATTGGTTCCTTCGAGTTGACGATAAAAAGATACTGCAGTAAATCCCGAAATCCCAAAAGTAATAGCATAAATGATGATTAGTGTCCTCAATAAAACGCCTCGATCATATGGTTGAAATACACCAACCAGGGCTAAAATCAAGATAGATATTGCACTGTAATTGCAAAAATAGTTGCAGTGAAATGTAAATTCCCCAATAAAGTTAGAAAATTTCTAAGTTAAATGAATACTAACACCAATAGCAAATGTGTTCCAGAACCAAGAGCTGCAGCGAACAAAGATTTGTGTTGTGGATACCGGAATACATCCCCATGGAGTCCTTTCCACCCAGACTCTTCTTGGTTCTCGTTCGATTCATCATCTTGAGAATACCTTCAGAAGGTTGAGATTAAAGAATACATTTTAAAAAAGCATAAAACGTCAATTGCATCATTCTGTAATGCATATGTTTCTTTAGACTTCTTACTTTAATATATCTCTTCTCAGGACTCGCAAATAGATTGTTGCCAGGCAACCAATCAAGATGAGAATCATCACGGATGAGTTTGTAATAGAGAACCAATGGATGGCCAAGTGATGTGGTAGTCGGGAGGACTGCCAGTATTTCTCCATTCTCTTCTCAAACGCAACATTTGTTTCCATCCACTTTACTGAGTATAAGTACTCCACATCAATTTCTTTCTCATTTGTCACATCAACTGTAGAATACGGGTCTGTTCGAACATTGACCTCAATTACACGGTCCTGATTGTAAAAAATTCCAAAGTGATAATGAGTATAAAGATGATATCGGAACTCAACCGCTCCTTCATCTTCCTTCCTTTCAACCTTCCCAAAAAAAGCCCACACAGGCAAGTCATCAAAGTACATTTGGAGGTAATAGTCCTGTGAAAGTGCATTTTTGAACCGAATAACTTCTTCCTTTGTAAGCTTTTTCTTACATATGACTTGGGATTCTTTATCCTCCAAGAAAGGAAGCTTATACGCAGCAGATACAAGGCGGTCTCCATTCAATGCCTCACCAAGAGATTCTTTCCTTTTTTTCAGATCATCTGTGAATGTTTCATTTCAACACAAATAGAAATGTAATATGGAGTATTAAAGAAAAATGACCAAGAATAATAAGTATAGCATTGGTTATAGGAAAGAAGATAACCTGGTGGACAGAATGGCATATCAAAAAAAGCATACGTTTCACTGCAGTAGGAAAAGAAAAGAAAGAAGACAAATTAGGTAGAAAAAGCAAATAGTTCACTCTTTGCGTATATCATCTTTTTGGCTAAAAATCAAGTATATCATGCCAGAACTAAGCATATTTACAACATAAAAAAACACAAAAGTGCTGGAAATCAGTGTTGGGCATGTTAAACCATTACCTAGGATTACGAAATGGCCCAACCTTGTTGCCATAGAGAGGGACTTCATCTCCCCTTTTATACCTATGGGAATAGGCATCGGATCTTGCTAGGCCTCCAAGATTCAGAAAAACTATGGTGAATATGAGCATAACAACAAGTTCATTCATCCTGCCTGGCTTGTTAAGTGGGGAAAAAAAGGTACTCCTTAATAACAAAGCAATTTGAAGATATAAGAACGGAAAAAACAAAAATCATTAACAAGAAACACCAACTTACTAAAACTGAAGTCAATTTTATACTAACAAATAACAGAATGTTCAAACAGAACCTCTTTTCTTGCTACTAGCAAAACAACATTAAAGCACTCAATCTCCTTACTACAAAGGCCACATTTTTATCAGTGAGTCCTCATAGTCACAGCAACCTTGGTGTTATTATTCTTATGGCCCTGATGGCTCCACATCAACTACATAAAAGCTTAATAACCTAATCCAATAAACATATATAAACGTCTTTCCTAACACTTGATCAGGGTGACTTACGCATTTTTTTTAAAAAAAAAAAACAGCAAAATCATAAAATTAAATTAGAAAACATAATTATGAACTTGATTTAATACTCAACATTTGGGGTGTTCAATGATTCCTAAACCCTACTTTATTACATTATTGAGATTATTCATTCAAATTATAGATAAAATCATCAATTTTCTAGGACCATGGGTAGCTGAATCTTTCTGTTGTGGATTTTAAATCTCAAATAAAAAAAAATAAAAATGTGAGACCTTCCATGAATAAAAACACATGAATCTGATATTTGGGATTAGGCGATATATCCATTTACAAATGTTCACCTATTGCACCACCATAACCACAAATATAAAGTTGCCATCTTTTACAGAAGCAGAAGCCTTCTGTGGCATAGTGAGTAATATAATGGCTATTATCAAAACCCCAGAGCTAAGAACAAGTCAACACTCAACAGGAACACAGAAAGATCATCAAATTAAACGTCTGCAACCCATTATTTGTATGCGGGGAAATGAAAAGTAGAGAAAATAAGTTGAGAAGGAGAACGTAAAAGTGAAGAGGGTGGGGAGAATCTTACAAGATTAGAAAGCCTCTGGAGTCCAAATTTCTTGCACCAAAGTGTGATTGAGTCTGGGGAATGGAGGATGAGACTGAAAGTCCAAGAAACTATGGACTTTCCTGCTCATCGTTGAATGTTGACGGAGACTTTTCAAATTAATTTCTTGCAGCTCATGCCGAAGTCAACGCATATGGATACGCGAATAAAACTCCAATAGAGTTCATTAGAATGTCTAAAAATGAAGACATTAAGACTCGAACTCACCTTCCTCCATATGGGAGTGCAACTAAGGGTGTGTTTGGAAGCCCAGAAAAGGACTATTTGGCAACCATTGGAAAACCCAGTCAACGGAAAATGATTTCCGTTGACTGGGGAAAACAAGCTCATTTTTGCGGAAAATGACTTCCGCCAAAATTGGGCGGAAGTCATCTTCCGCCTTACGCAAGCCGACGTTTCTCGCCGAAAACATAGCAAGCCCACGTTTTTGCCGGAAACCAGAGCATGTGCTCTGGTTCCGCCGGGAACCAGAGCACGTGGTTTCCAGCGGACCGGAAACCGAGGGGGTGGGTTTTTTTTTTTTTTAATTAAATTAAAATATTAGTTTTAATATTAATATAAATATTTTAATATTTTAAATAAAATAATAAAAATATATAATTATACAATTCTATCCAATTTCCAAAAAATGAACCAAACACACAAACACAGTTTTCCAAACTATATCCAAACACGGGAAATGAACCTATTTTCTGGAAAATGACTCATTTTCCAGAAGTCATTTTCCTACTTTCCAAACACAGCCTAAAGGTCTTGGCAATTTATTAGAAGGCCAGTCATTATTTTTATTATACTACAAATTCACATTAGAGTTAATATATTGAATGTTCGTGTTTTATGTACTAAATGTTCAATTTAACTACTATACATAAAAATAATAATAAACTTAAAATGTACAAAATTGAACGCTAAGTATATTGAAAATAAACATTTAATATACAAAAAAAAAAAAGAGCATTATATTGGTGGTTCACCTTATAATATAGACCATAATCCATAGGCTAGGATATAATGATTGTTGATTTCTTTGTTGCATTAAGTCATTCGTGTTCTGTGACATGTAATTTAGTGGTTGTCATCCTAGAAGTCTTGTTTAGGTTAATTGGGCGTTTGATTCCTATTAAAGATATGGAGGTCACTGTGAGATTTAGAGCACAAAAAATTGATCAAATGAAGATTTCTTGTGCTTAGAGTGTACACACAATATTAAAATTGAGGACTTATTATTTACCTTTTTTTTTTTTGAAACATTTTACCTCTTTAACATTTTTGGATAGAGATTTTAAAAATTTAAGATTAATTTGATGTAAGCTGACCACATAATATTTTAAAAAATTTAACAATTATTATTGCATGGACTATGGTCTACACAATTGTGTGGACTATAAATAAAAAGTGTATTTTTAATATATTAAAAGTATATTATTTTTTACATAAAATATATTATTTTAGAGCAATGGAAATGGGCCGATCTAAACGTATATGGATTGCGGTATTTAAAATGGGTTGAAATTGGATTTAACAATTTAGTTGAACATACTTCTGAGAGAAATTTGAACTGGGCTACTGCCTGTTAGTTAGGTATTGGACGTTATGGACAAAAATGTTTCTCTCACTTGTGCCCATTTAATACTCCTTGTGTGTGTGTAAATTTCAAAATATAATATTAAAATATTTTATGAAGCTATAATATATAACGTGTTTATTGGGGATATCGGTTACTGTGAACAATGAATATAAGGTACATTTTTAATATATTAAGGTATATTATTTGTGTACTGTATATTATTTGATTATATATAAAATAATATACTTTCATTACTCAAATAATGTATTTTATACACATAAATAATATACTTTTAATATATTAAAAATGTACTTTTTATTTATAATCCATACAGATATGTGGACCATGTTCCCTAGAATAATAATTGCTAGAATAAGGCATGAAGTCCATTTTTAGAGGAATGGAGTAGAAAGAATACAATAGAGGACATATGGTGGACCACGAAGCGACAACGTGACACAAGGATGGTTGTTACGACTTGCAGAGATGTTGGCACAAAAAGGGTAGAGCACAATTTGACCAATATTACCCTGCGTGATGAATTTGACTCTAAATTTTTTATCGTTCTTCATTAAATAATCTTTTCATCATCACGTATTAGAATTGACATTTTATCGATCTCATCTCAACAGTATAATATGGAGGGATTACGAAAGGATATATATATAAAAGACAAAACAACTACCATTACTTGCAAGCACATATTAGTATTACCATTAACCCAAGACTTAATTGGGGCTTAACCCATTTCAATAGCCTATTGCAATAAGTTCGATTGTTCATAGCTACACCATATAATAAATGTGACCATGACTCAATTAAGACAAGACCAATTGTAAAAAGGCTCAAGTCAAGTTTAAACTCAAAATTTAACTTTTTCTACATTATATAGTAGTTTTTGTAAATAATAATAATAAATAAATAAATAACATTTTTCTTACACCGCCTAATAAAATCCTGTAGATTTACAATCACTTTATGTTTTTGAATCAAAGGTATAATAAAGGTCCATAATATAAATATACCGTCAATCGTCAATGAATCAATGCTAATAATGATTACTAAATATTCATTGACCAATAATAATCATGTGACAAGCAATGAGCAATGACATAAAAATGCTTTCTATCGTATACTATAATTATTACTTGTGTACAACTTGATATTCGATTTTTTTGGGTCTAAGATGACATCTCTCAAGTTTAAATCATATATTTTGGTTTGGCAAAAAAAAATCTTCTCAATTTAGTATATGAACCATGCACATTGCAACGGCTAGCAAAACAAATCTTCTCAATTTATTTTGTTTTGATTGACCATCTAATTGAGTTGCGTCTTGGTGGCGAATATTAAACATTCATGACCCATTTGGTTCATTTAAAATAAATTTCTAGTATAATTTATTTCTCAACATTGAGTAAAATGAATTCATTGATTTCCTATGGTATTTCATTTTTCACACTCCTTGAATGAGAAAAGATACAATGTGAATTTTTATATTACCATCATATATGTTTATTATGTATGAGCATTTGAGTCACCTAATGTTAAAATTAATATTTTAAGTAATTTATTTTTCATGAAATCTAAATTCAATTTATTCTCATTTTTTTTACAAACTAAATAGACTAGGAAGATATTGGCCGAGGTTGCCACTTGTTTATTTGATAAACATTAATCGACTTTGGGGAAAAGATGCAGTCTGATTTTATATAACAAATTTAAAAGTTTACAATAATTATAAAATTAATTATTTTTTTTTTTACTAAAATCATCAATTATTGATAAAATTAAAATTGATGTACCGTTGTGATCAATCATTTTTTTTATTGAAAGTATTGTTTCATTTGAATCCATGTATATAATCAACTCATATAAACAAATAAAAAAAAAAAGTAAAAATAAAAATATGAAAATCAAATCATTGATGCATTATTGCATCCATGGTGACATTGCATAGGCCATAGGCAATCAAATAGGTGGGGATTACAATATCAAATTAAATAGATAAAGATTTTCCACTGAGTCAGACGGCAGATGGTCTCCAACTACTTAGACTCTATATTTATTGTGACCACAAAAAATAATAATCTATACTATTAATAAAAACAATATCCTCAGTTTTAACTTCCCGCCCAAAACACTCCTATACTATTATGGTTTGCGAAATATTGTAAAATACGGTAATACAATTCCTATTCGTAATACAATTGTAAATTAAAATAAAATTCCTAATTAAATATATATATTATTCTCTACGTTCCTATTCGTAATACAATTCTAGATTAAAATTACTAATTCTAATAATTCAGTATATATGTTTCTCTGCAATGCAATCTATACTATTAATAAAAACAATATCCTCAGTTTTAACTTTCCACCCAAAACAATCCAATACTATTATGGTTTGCGAAATATTGTAAAATACGGTCATACAATTTCTATTCGTAATACAATTGTAAATTAAAATAAAATTCCTAATAAAATATATATATTCTTCCCTACGTTTCTATTCGTAATACAATTCTAGATTAAAATTACTAATCGTAATAATTCAATATATATATTTCTCTGCAATGCAATCTATACTATCAATAAAAATCACTCAACTGATTATCCCATTACTCCCATTTAATTTTTCTCTATTGTAGTTATTCTTACTGAATATCAAAATATAAGTGTACCTCAAGATCTTGCAATAACTAACCGACAAGTAATTAAATTAATGATATATAATGCAATGCAAATTATCTACATATTGCATTTATACACTTATTTTAGAACACTGAATTTTTGTGATATTTGTTGCATGCAAGAAAGACTTATACTATAGTTTATTTGTCGATTTTTATATGTTATAAATCATAATATCATAATAAACGGATACTTTGATTAAATATGAAGCATGAGTAGTATGCCAATCAATGGTTATGGAAATCGCATTTCAACAGTTTGGATGTGCATCATTCCATAAAGCCATACACTCCATTTGGTAATATGGAGTGAAGTTTGGATTAACAGTTTAGTATATGATTCATACATTTTGATATATTTTTGTTTATTGCCTGATGCCAGTATAATGATTTGAATTTTGAGAGCATAGAAACAAGCTCGAGTCATGCTTATATGCTTGAATGGTCTTACCTCAAAGTTACTACCCACTATCACACAATGTTTTACGTTGTATGTTAGACTCAAGGTTACTAACTTCTCACAATAGTCACAGACTTGCTTTATATGTATGAAATATTGACAAAAAAATTAGGCTTTAGATGTGTGTTTTACTTATATATACCTAAGAATCTGAAACATTTTGAAATTTAGTGATTGGTAAAATCAATATATTTTACAGTTTGACTATCAAAACTAATTTTATGGAAAAAATTACAGAATATATACATGTAGATTATAAAATTAAAATTTCAGTGTCAAACTTGTTATGACTCAACGCTTTGATTACATTAAAAGTGATTTTAAAAAATTTTAAATCAAGATATGACCGCTTGATGAGTCGCAGCTCGAAGGTCAGTGATCCGCTCGCCGACTTTAGATGTCGTTGATCAGATTAATCAGTACATGTGCGACATGAATATTGCAAAAGGATGAACATATTTAAGTTGTAACTCTTTGTGTAAGGCAGAACCAGACGGTGAAAATCTATTAGAAGTATACACTCATAAATTCTTAATAGTTTGGGATTGTATGATTTTCTTAATCATTCATTGACATTAATTAAAGGTCGGTGCACCTGTTATGTTATTGCGGAAGATAGACCATTCTCTTGGTCTTTATAACAGTACGCGACTCATCATCACAAAATTGGCAGATCACATTGTTGAAACAAGAATAGTTAATGAGACACATGAAGGAACCAAAGTTCTTATCCCTCGAATGTCTCTCACTCTCTAATACGAGATTTCCCTTCAAGTTCCAGCATAAATAATTCTCACTGATGCTTGCATATGCCATGACTATCAACAAAAGCCAGGGTCGAATGAGTTAGAATATATCTACACAAAAATATATCTTCCATACATATGAGTTAGAGTAACAATTGATTCCTATAACTGAGTTACTAGAGAACGAGCATATTTGCCCAATTTATAAAAATCCTAAACAATGATATATAAAATCTATAAAGTTCCAGCACCGCATGTGTACATCTACACATTAACTATTAATTAAGCAATTATTTATTGGAATTCAAACAAAGATAACATCAGAAAACATAATCAATCCAAAACATATCTTCAATTGCATTATATAATATTTGGTGTTATAATTTATATAATTATATATAGATCCAAATATTCTTAATATATTATAACAAATTCATTCCGTGCATCGCACGGGTGAAAATACTAGTAAAAATAAAAACATTCTCCAACTACATTTTTTGTGAGTAAAATTCTTATCATATATCCAGATTTTAATAAAAATAAAAAGTTTATCATAATATGTCAGGATAATAAAGATGAAGTTTAAGGGTGTGTCTTTTCAAAAAAAAAAAAAAAAAAAGTTTAAGGGTGTGTTTGGAAAGCAGGAAAATCATTTTCCTTTTCAGTGTTTGGTTGCATTTCAGAAAACTATCTAAGTGTGTTGGTCCATTTATCCAAAAATGAAGAGAATTGTATAATTAAACATTTTTATTATTTTGTTTAGAATATATTATTTTGTTTAGAATATAACGAGGGAGGTGGTGCGACAAGTTCTAGCCGAACTTTGGTCACAAGGACTACGGGCTTCGACACCGGCCGTTGGACACTTAGCAACTGTCGATAGCCTCTCCCACACCCCTCTTACGCTTGTCGGTGAAGACTTTGGTGTTCGCCTACTCCCATGTACATTTTCACATGATCGTCTTGAATTTATTGATTTAGCACTGACGCCAAATTGAGGCCTCTCCAACGATCCATTTACAGTGGCGATAGTACCGTAGATGATGATGGTGGGTGGTGGATGGTGGCTATACCTTGCGGATCCTATAGGAATTGAAGAGCGAAAAATGACTTCCTCCCAAAAAGAGGAGAAGTTGGTTTCCAGAAAAACAAAGCTATTTTTCCCTTGACTAGAAATAATTTTCCGTTGACTTTAATATTTCACCATCTCCCAAACACTGAAATGTCTGCAAATGATTTTCAGAAATTATTTTTGTTATTTTCAAACACACCCTAAAATTCGTGTAATATTATTTAAAAATAAATAGATAATAGATTAATAGAGGAGTGGGAGACAGGAAATTTAAGGTCAAAAGCCCTTCACCTACAAAACATGAGTTATTGGTTTAAAGAGCAAAGTTAAAAATCTAAGCATTACTCAAAAGTCATACCAAATCATTTTCTTTAACCTCCATAATCATTAGGTGCACATGCTAGTGTGATGTTTATCCTTACTCTGCGATACAGCTATCTCCTACTTCAAATTCCTTTTTCTTCACACAAAGATTATATATAAATTTTAAATTAAAAAAAAACCATAAATCAATATTTTTAAATGACCCTTCACTGGTGACTTGTGAGGTTTTCCAAAGCTCTAAATTGAAAATGATGGAAAAAGAAAAGAGAAAATTATAAACCTTGAAAATGATGAAGTTTACTTTTTACCGTACATGTTTTGTCTGATGCACTCCGAGTGACTTGACAATCAGCTATAAATTAACATAAGTCATTCATAACTGATCGATTTAATTTAAGACGGTCAATTGGCAGCTCTCGATAATTTGAAAAGGCGAATATGTAACTTTTAAAATGAGTTGAATTTGAAACTTTGTAGTTACCAAATAAATTGTCCAACTAACTCGACTATGGTCCCAGCTTTCATCAATTTCTTGATTGGATAATTAATTTATCAGATTTTTGCTATTAGAGTACTTAATAAATTATATATTGCGCAACACAACATGAAATGCTTTTTATTTATTTATTTTCCTAAACCATTTTAGACACAAAAACGAGGTGAGAATTGAAAGGTATTTGTTATGCATCATGCGACGGCTGCCTGTCTAATACGGCAACATTAAAGGTTTAGTCGGGCCAACATGCTAGATTTTGTCTGGATAGAGGGTTGACCGTTTCATCATGCCAACTATACATCTTATTTGGTAGCTATTCAATTCTCATATCATCATGTTTTCCAATGTACAAATCAATTCATTTCTTATGCTTTGGGACGTTAGCGATGGGTGACCTAGGTACCAGGTCAATTGGTTAATCAATTTAAAATATTTGTCTGTTAGCAATTTCGTTTAAAGTTTGATTCTTATCAAGACAACAAAAAATTGTAGATCAGTTGAGACACATCCTACGATTTACTTTATTTATTAATTTTTAGGACATGAGCGGTGAGGTGGCTTTAAGTATGAGGTTTAGTAGATTTAATTTTTTGATGGTTAATTTTGGTCTATATGTATTAAGAAAAAAAGTATATATAATGAAAAATGTATAATTTAAAGTAACATGAATTTAAGACATTTTACTACTAGTTATTGATGTCACCTCCTTAGGTTAATCATGTTACGAATTACTCATTTGCAATGTCAAAATTAAAGCACCAATTTAGTGTTAATATGGGGTTGGAAGTGAATGCGCTAATTAACAATTTAGGAATTGATCCACAATAGTCCATGACCAAAAAATCTATAAGGGTCTTCCTCATTAATATAGTAATCAATTAACTACGTACAAAGTTGTGTTCAGGTGGCAAGGTGGCAAGAATATTGTGGTTAGAACCATCAGTCATATGTTCAAATTTCACTAAAAATTTATATTTATAGTTTATCTTTGTAAAGGGGTAGGTTCTCATTAATTGGTTTGAGGATTAAGTCTTTTGCATTATATATCATCAGTAAATGGCTTAAAGTTAATGTCAAAGAAGAAAAATGAGAGATAGAAACAGGGAAGTAGGAATTTTATTTCTCCAAATTAGAGAAGTTGTTAAACTAGATCTCTAAATTTTAGAAAAAAATGTAGAATTTTTCCTCCATCCATTTTCTGAATTGAAAAAAGTGACAAGTAAACAAATTTTGGTCATATTTCAAGTTTGTCATTTTCTAAAAAAAAAAAAAAGAAGTTATATTTTAAGTTCATAAATATAATCTAATATTGCCAAGGACCTTGTGGTCCAGTGGCATCAAATCCTTTCCTTTATACGGGAGGTGGTGGGTTTGAGCCTCAGTGGAGATACTGATTCTTGTGCTTCAACAGGTTGAGAAAGTAGTTATGAACAGATACTGCATTCTAATAAAGTTAGTAGTATTCAAAAAATAAAAGAGACATTATTTATGATTACATTTATCATCTTCATGTCTGAATTGAACCCTTGACCTTTTGGTTAAGGATAAACAAGCCCATTCCACTCAATCACACCCCATGTTGGAGATGAAGAACTGCCTAGCTACTTGCCATGCATCTTCTCTCTGTGTGTGTAATGAATGCATCATCATTTCAATAAAAAGAAAATGAAAAAATTAAAAATAAAATAAAATAAAATAAAAGAATCCGTGACTTTAGTGAAATGCTGCAATTGTTGAAAGGGAAAGTGTTTGTGTTTGGGAGGTTCTTTTGCTTTCTCACATGCCGGCCCTGACAACTTCTTTTTGGATCATCTCTACCCTAGCTCGCTTGGTCAACACTCTATATACTAAACCAATCTTGAGGTCAAAATTTATTTATTTATTTTTTAAATATAAGTCGTCAAGTAGATGTACTAAAAGATCACAAATTTGATTCTTTTTAATATATGTATCCTTGGTCAAACCCGATACATATTTGCATAAGGTCTTCCTAGTTCTAAACGCATTTTCTGTGTAGTTTACAAATTATTACGCATAAATGGAGTTCATGCCACACATACCCTCGAATAATAACTACAAATTTCTGTCCCGCACCCATACATAAGTCACTCACTATTAATTACTTACTTGATGTGTCATAATTTATGAAATAGTATTTTTGACATTTAATTATTACATAGATTATTTATTAATTCAAGGCGTAATTAGTTAATTCATGTAATTAAGTACTTCTCAAAAATAAAAGTCTTTTTTAATTAATGTCATGTCTGAATATTATACCGTAATTTAGTAGCAAGGTAACATTTGTTTCTTATTTTAAAAAATAATATTTGCCATAAATAAATCACCAGTCCACCCATATTTGAATGGACTAAAACCAATCAAGAATTTATCAGAAAGCTGATTCCATCAAAAGGATAAAGGAATTCTATTGAGGTTTTATAAAACAGTTATATGAGAGTTTTTTTTTTTTTTTGAATAAAATAATATTTGAATCGATCTAGTGGACATATTCAAATTTGGTTGGACCAAAAAAGCAAGGGAGGAAGAGCAAAACACCTCTTAAGAAAATGGGACACTTCTAATCAATTAACATATTTTAAGAGTGGGAGGTCATGGGTTCGAGCCTCAGTGGGGGCAATGTTGACTTTGTTGGGCTTCAGTAGGTTGAGAGAGTATATGGACAGATACTACATGTAAAAGGGTCAATAGTATTCAAAAAAAATGAATACTAATTATTTTAATGTTCAAAAAAAGTTGAGAGAGTATGTGGACAGATACTACATGGCCGATATCATTCAATGCTCCTGCGGGTATCACTTAAAGCAATGCATTAATCTTGTACCGTTATTTTTTTTTGAAATAAATCTTGTACCGTTATTAATTTGTCACTAATTATTTTTTCGAACTTATTCTAAACGGTTGTATTGAATGACTATTGATTGTAATAGTCATAATATCAGCAATGCCCTTATCTCTATTTAGAAATATTTGATACTATATTACTACATGATAAATTTGAAAAGATATACATAAAAATTTGAGATTAAACAAGCCATCTTTTATATATTCCACTATGCAATAACAACAAAATATGTATACAAACATGTCTCCCTCCTCTACTATACAATTCAAGCATGTTTTACTCCTTATCACTAGTACTAGTAGTAAACAAAAACACCTCTCATTCTTTCATTTTTCCTTTTTTTTTTTGCCCCCCATTTAAAAGTAAATAAATTTCAGCCTCTTGTCCTGATTATGGTGATGGTCCCTCTACCCTGAGTCTGAATCCTAGTCAATGCCACCACCGCCTTGCCGGACAATCCGGGTCCGTCCGGCGACACCAGCGGCCGGCAAGCGAAGTCCCCGACGGGATGCTTCACCGGCCGAGTCGGCGGCATCAGAATCCTCTCGTTGATGTCGTTCAGTGTCACGTCTCCTTCCTTCCCTCCCGGCTTCACCACCGCGAAGGGGTACACCAGCTTCGCCGCCGCCGCCGACGGCGACACCACCCTCTTCCTCCGCCGCCTCTCCTCCTCGCTTCCTGCCCGGAAAAAAAACATACCCATCCCCCAAAATTAGCAATAAAGAATCATAAGAAAGTAAATCAGTCTATGTTATCTGAGCAGTTTAAATCAGATTAACTGCTTAAAGTTTATAATTATCAGGTCAATTGTCTAACCAACTTAGCTGGAATTGACCAGTAAGGTGAAATGAAAGAAGCTAGAAAACAACAAAAGCGAGGAAGGAGGGAGGGGGATTACCGGCGGAAAAGGACGACGGTGGGTCCACCGTGGGCGGTGGGGCAGGCTTATCTGCAGAGTATTTCCGGGAAGAGGACGACGAATAATCCTGGTATGCTGCCAAAGCCGAGATGGCTTCCTCATCTGATGATGATGGATTGTTTCTTTTCATTTCTGTGAAAAAGGAAGTTTCCTCAGTGCTCATCCTACTCCCAGATTTGCATATTCCCTCACCTGATCAAATACCCAAAATATTAATGCAAACTTTTTCAATTATTGCCATCAACCTGATGTCACCATACTTCATATTATTGTCAAAAATCTCCACATCACACAAGTCTTTCACAACATTATATTAGGTATCACTCTTGTCATACTAATGAGATCACATCGAAACTCACCTTATAACTTTAGTCAGTAAAAAATCATAAAAAGATAAATCAATAGTTCTAAATTATCAATAGTTTATTGACTCAAATTAAGAAGGTTAATAGACAGTTTTCACTGAACTTAAAATTTGACCGGAAATGTTTAAAGTAATGAAAACCATAAAAGGAAAAATATGTAAATAATAGTATATGCTAAATTAGTGGTTGGTAATTAAGGATTACTTGGTCGTACGGCCATTAGGTAAGAAATTCAAACTCTACAAATGCCCTACTTAAAAGGGTGGAATGGGTAGTTAAATAATAGCATATGATTGTGACCTTACAGTGTAATGTTTTGACTTATTAACACACATAATTTGAAAAATAAAAACAAAATTACAATTTTAACCTTTAACATATAGAATAAGTGCAATTTCAGTCTTTATTTTAAATATCATTACATAAGTGTCTCTTTATTAGTTCACCAAACTACTATTTCATCATCCAATTATGTATTAAGAGGTTAAAAATGTAATTTTTAAGTAGTTATTTTCAGTAAATATTTTGTCAATCAATCACTTTGAGAAGTAATTAATGACACATTTGCAACGTACAACATGTAAATTAGTGACCAAAATTATACATGCTAGCTATATATTTTACGGATCAAATATAAAAATAAATAAATTTAAAAAAAATTAAAATAATATTGACCTGAAAGGCTATCACACTTGGTTATCTGGCTCAAGCAATCATAATTTTCAAAACAATTGAGGTTTGTGTTCCCATTATCCAGGCATCTCTGCACCAAACACATAATCCAACTTTGTGATATTCTGAGAAATTAATGATCATTCGATCAAATTAATGAATAATAATTCCCTAATCATACACAAAATCAAAAGATCATTATATAATTAGTATTACCCAAAGATTATCATTAAATCCTTTGCTTTGATCATTATCATCATCGAACAATAGCAGCCTCCTCCTCTTGGAGCTGAACTTGAACAAGGCGTCTTCCAGGTAGCCGGTGGACAGGTCGTCGGAGTCCAAGTACGAGTAGAACGGCGGCGTGTTCTCCGACACTATTATGCATGCATAAAGTCAGTCAAATTAAAATTTTATGATCGATATATGAAACATGTACTTCATCTCAACTAAAAGTCTAAATTGTTAGTTGGATTGCACATTTATGTTTATATATTATTTATGCTCAACACTTACATCAGTATATATGCATATATGGGATTAAAGAAAAGAAAGTTAAGAAGGCCGGAGGTGAGGTTTACCGGGAGACGGGAAGCCACCGGCGGCGAGGTCGTGGAGGTCCCAACCACCAACTCCGGCGAGGGAAGAGGTGGTGGTTCTGTAAGCAATGGCGTGCAGATCACCCATGGTTTTTGGTGGACAAGAGAATTTGTCCTACGTCCATGTGGTATATAAGGGAAGGAAAAAGTTAGGGTGGGGTGGGTGGTGGTGAGGGGGGGGGGGGGCAGTGGGACCATGCAAGTCGTCAAATTATATCATGCACTTGGTCTGCCTATGCCCTATAACATATGTAATCCTACGTTAGATTTCTTGTATGTATTTTTGGTACTTTAAAATATAACATAAAATAAATACATATGGGCTGTATAAATTATAAAACTATTACCATATAACAGTTGTTATACCGTGGACCATGGTCATGACTGATACTGCAGTTGTGTTGAACTAATATTGCAGTTGTGTTGAAAAGGAACTGCAGTTGCGCCAAACGGAGGACGTTTCATCTGTTTGTTTTCACTAATAAAAACGATGTCGTTTTGATGTGCGGTCCACAGTATAATTTGCGTTACCATAAATACCAATCCCTCGAATCCTTGTGTATCATTGTTCACATTGCAAGATGGATCGCTGACATACATGTTCATTTTTAATGTACTGCATGTTCGTTTCTAAAGATCTATATTTGGTATATTACCTAAAAAAACCTTTAAATACATCAAAATTGAACATTTATTAATAGTCCATATTACAATATGAATCCTAATCTACTATATAATTTCCCCTCTACATCCTTTACAATGTGTCAATAGTATATTATTTATATGATACAATTACACATTTACACATAAATGTATGATTGCACTGCATGGATGTTTGCTATGTACAACCATGCAATGTAATATGTACATAGTTGTATTATATTTATTGACACTCTATAAATTTCATGTTAATTGTAATGTATATTGTACATTATGTTTATTTTATTGTATACTTACAAATTATTTTTAATTTTATCATTTTATCATCTGTTAGGTTGTTAAGATCGTTACAAATATCGGATAGTTATATTGAACTTTAATAAATTTAAAATTAAAATATTAAATTTGATAGAAGAAAGTTTTAGAATTATTAGTGGTTTGTACTTTGTTCACAAAATGACAAGGTAGCACAACAAAACCAAAGACATAGTAGGTACAGGCAAAAGCAGGAAGCAGGGCAAAGAGGAATAAAGTGACAAAAATTGAAGAGATGATAATATTAGAAATGCAACAAATTAATTAATTGGTCAGTCATGGCACTGTGGCAGCACAGCAGCAAGAGGAGCAAAAGAAAATAAAGAAAAAGAAAAAGGAAAAAATTAAAGAAAAGAAAAAGCAATGGATTTCGTTTGTTCCTAGGGATTCGGAATTTGTCCCACTTTTCTCCCCTTTTTTCTTTTTTCTTTTTTTGGTTTCTTAGTTTATACTCCTCCCCTTCCCATTTTATGGAGTAAATATTATATTGCCCGCATAGCAGCTTAACTAGCCACATGAGTGAAGTTTAGGAGAAGAGACCAGGAATCGTGTTTCACTAGCGGCAAGAGCAATATAAATAATTGGGGTTGAGGATTCAACCTTTTGCGAAAAGAGTAAATATTATATTAGGGCAACTCTAATCGAGTTAATTAGTTGAATAATTAATTTGATAATTATAAGATTTTAAATGTAACTTATTGTGTTAGTTATCTATTAGCATTCATAGTTTGAATTGATCATCTATTGATAATTAGGTTGAATTCTCAACTCCAAGGATCGTCTCCACACGTTCTGACCAGACAAAGTATACGGGAACAGGATGATGTAAATCATGGTAACATAGAGATTAGACATTTAATTTTTTTTTTTTGAAAATAAAGAAGCTAATTCATTAATCTATCATAGGCTGAAACGTTTACAATAAAGATCAATGAAATGGTCAAACATTCCTTACACTCAGACATAGAAACAACTTCCCTAACATAGAAAACTTGATTCGCAAACTATTTCACAAATTTGAAGCCGAATTCTTTGAACGAACTTAAAGCTTCTTTAATGATTTGGTCAAACGTACCCAAGACTGACACTGGTTGAATAGTCTTGCACACCACCTAAGTATCTATTTTCATTCTTCTATCCACTGACAATATCTCCATTGGGCTGAATTGCATATCATAGTTCATAAGAGTCTCTTTCTCATTGTCAAGGTTAGACATTTAGTTACTGCAATGTGAATTGTAGTGTATTATGTTAAAAAAAAAAAATGTTATGAAAGGAAATAAAATTGAGAGAGGGGGTGTGTGGGGGACTAAATAATTGCAGTGGGTAATGATATGATGTTGCTGGGCACTCATAGGGCAATACACGAAGGACAATGATGACTTTGACGACATGCTTGGGAGAGACAACAACACCCATGCATACACTCACACAACAAACAACAATTCAAATTCTTCATTCCACCTTTTCCTTTTTCTCCTTCTCTTCCCCTTTGCCATTTTTTCTTCATCACATCCCTTTTAGCTTTTGCTCTTTCTTCTACTTCTTATACTTCTTCACATCCCATGAGAGAATACATATAAATTTTAAAGAACGTTGTACTTTCGGTGTGCACACAAACAACGACATCACCTATTCACTATGAAACCGGATCGCGCATTGACATAGTTTAATTAGTTAATCAATCTAAAATAAAGTTAATAACATATAAGTTGCAGTGTGCGGGTTTAATTTGAAACATAAGAAATGAGGTATAAATTTGTCCCATTATGTGCACCGATATATAAGCACTTTGAAAATCTTGAAACCGATTAGGCATGCATGGCAACTTACTTGACCAAATTTTCAGGGTAAGGGCGTATGGGGATCTTTGACTTCGGGGTGTAGACGGTGGACCTTTTTCCTATATATTAACTATGAATTGCACTCGAAGATTTAATAATGGAGTTTCAAGTATAATTTGATGAGTCAAGTACTTTATGGTCTAATAACATCACTCTATTGCTTTTCATAATGAATGTTTCAGGTTCGAGACTCATCCCAAAAACAGAATAGATAAGGTTGTATTAAAAAATGTATAATTTGATGATATTTTATTCCTTTTAATTCAAATACTTGATTTGATTATTGAACTATGTTGTATGCACTAAGAGGTTGAATTGCAATTTATTTATTATGGAGTAATTTTTTTTGTCGCCCAATATCAATTGGGCTAGGGAGGAGATACCCGAGGGTTGGTTAGGTATAAAAATAATTAGAAATCAGTGGCCGTGTTTTCTAGGCATAAATTGGGCCGAAAAAGAAAGTTAGAGGACAAAGTGTTGTAAGATGTAAAGTACACGGGTCATAGCACAAAGCTTAGGAATGGGGCTAATAAGGGTATGTTTGGCCCCATGGTATGGAGTAGAATTCGAGAAAACGAGAGGTGAAGAGCTTGGAACAATCCGCTTAGGTCGTGGGGGTGCCGACAGGTAACCCAGACATCGAATCTGAGTTCACTGGCAAGTAGCTAGAGAACTTGTGGGAGTCGAGCAGACCGTTGGTGATTGACCGGAAAACCACTACCATGTCCACGACTGTAGGGCCTTTCCGCCCCTCAGTAAGTTATCTCAACCATCCGTCGATGGTCGGAGGGCCTCGACCTAATCTAGCCAGCCGAGGTAAATTGTCTGGGTGATCGACGGACTACTTGCCTGATGGTGCATATCACTCAAGCGGACTACCCTGGAGGACTGACCAAGTCGATTACTTAGGGGAATTGTTTGGGCTAACCGCTCGTCATACAATGAGGCGGCAAAGAAGTAAGGCTTACCCATTACATACCATCGGATAGTGACAGAGAGTTTCCCTAAAATAAGTAGAATTGTATACTTAAAATTTTAATTGTTGTTAACTAAAAAAAGATTTGACAAAAACTATGTTTTGTCCAACTATTTTTTTTTCAAATAACAAACTATGTGTGTGTATATGTGTGTGTGTGCGCGCGTTCCCGATAAAAACAAGTACAAACCAGACTGGTACGTTTTTGTCGGAAACCAGTAGAAATTAGGCTGGTTTCCGTCCAAAATGATTTTCGACATAAACCAATCTAGTTTTTACTGATTTCCAATGAAACCAATTTAATTTGTACTGATTTTCAGCGAAAATCAATCTAGTTTCATCAGAAAGTCAAAAGCCAGTCAAGTAGAGGATGGCTGAAAAAAGCTGATGAAACATTTTCAGAAGAAATTAGGAAGAAGAAGCAGTTGGGTCATGAAAATAACTTCTCCCAAAAAAACAAAAAAAAAAAATCATTCTCCAAAAAAACCAAACTATTTTTCCTTTGCTCGAAAAGTATTTTGTCTTGACTTCAATTTTTCACCTTCTCTCGTACACGGGAAATCCAGAGAACAATTGGTTCAAACACATCCTAAATGAAATAAACTGATGCAATTGGCAGAATGGCAACATGGGCAACTCAACAACAAGTACATACACCAACTGTACACATACTATACATACACCCCACATATATACTTTGGGTGTTGGGGTCAGATCAGTTACCAAAACCCAAAAAACCAGACCCCACCAGCAAGAAAATCTTTTGGGAGTTTCCATGAGCAGTTGTTGAGGTTTTTGCACGGTGGGGCCCTTGCTGATATGGATGGGGCTTGGTGGGGCCCTGCTGGGTGAGTGAGGAGATTTGTAGGAGCAAAGGGAAAAAGGGGTAATTTGAAAGAACGGTGGAGATGGGCAAATGTGGCCCACATTTGATATCATTTATTGATTTCAAACACTTGTCTAACCACTATGCACCTAAATTATTATTCCTTTTTTAGTGTTCCTCGTTGACCATAAATTTGAAACATATTCATATTTTTTGAATTTTATATATGTTTCAATAATCTTTATTCTTCAGAGAGCATCCTCAATAATTCTTATTTTTCACGGTGTTTGAAGTGTCAATTAACAATTAACAAAGAGAGGATGACAAGAAAAAAGAAAAAAAAAATACTAACAACAATTTTTTTTAAAGTGAAAAAAAGAAGATAAAAATCCAAAAATTACAGGAAAAAAATCAAGGAAAAATCACTCCACATTAATTAAAATCAACCCTTTAATTTTTACTAATTCAAAAATCAAGAAAGAACCATTGATGGAGATGCTCTTATGTAATTTCCTTTGGAAAATGTAATGTTTTCTCCATCTAAAATGCATCTTAATGCTAGTTTGGTAGTTCTAAGATAAATCATGACTTGATACAAGATTTATTCAATGCACATCTTGAGTAGTAGTTACAGATTTTCGTTATTATCTAAAAGAGTTAATTACATTTTTGGTCCTATGACTATGGGGTCTTATTAATTTGAGTACTTGACTTTAAAAAGTAACTATTTAGTCCCCTAACTATGCATTTTTTAACAGATTTGGTCCTGCCGACCAAATCACCAGCCAATTCTTGCCGGAAAACGTAAATGTTTATAAAATGTTTATTATTGGGGGTAAAATAGTCAATTGATGTTTTAAAAAGAGGGGTAAAATGGTCCATTAACGACAACACCACTGACGCCTCATCGTCTGCCCTCGCCGACACCTTCAGTATCACGTTGCTCATCGCATCGCTATCCCCGTCGGCGCAGCAGCACAGTTGGGATCAGATTCCGAGTACTAAGCTCCGTCGTTTTCTTTTCCCAGAAGTATGTACAATTTGGATATATATTGGCTCTGGTTTACAATAATAAAATGAGAAAGTTCTAAATTGGATGAAACAAATTGCTCCTCTTATTAAACAAATTACGCTCCAAAATCCGATCACTTTACACAAATTACGGAGTATTATTTATCAATTTACTAACAATTTGCCGGATATAAGATTAACAGTGGCCGCCGGATATATCCTAGTAAACTAACAATTTATTCCAGAATCCGATCACTTTCCGACGAAACAAATTGGCTCAGTTCGCTGGAAACGCTCCACATTAGATAAAGAGCATTGAGAGCTTCTTCCAGTCCGGCCGTTTTGCTGTCTTAGTAACACTCGACCACAACCGACAACATCTCCAGAACATGCCGAAAATATTTTCCCCTCTTTTTAAAACATCAATTGACCATTTTACCCCCAACAATAAACATTTATGTTTTTCCGGCTAGAGTTGACCGGCGATTTGGCCGGCAGGACCAAACCTGTTAAAAAATGCATAGTTAGGGGACTAAATTGTTACTTTTTAAAGTCAAGTACTCAAATTAATAAGACCCTCATAGTCACAGGACCAAAAGTGTAATTAACTCTTATCTAAAAAAAATCGTGATACAATTAGTATTAGTTAAAAATTCAAATAATCTAGAGTGATTTTAAAAATTTAAGTACAATGAAAATGTGACCATTCTCTTAGTTCATAGAGGCCATATTTATACATAGCTAGAAAATATTGTAGTTATAGCTAATATAGCTAGATATATGAATATGAGAGTTAATATATATTTGGTTAAAATGTTGGAGCGGAAGCAAATAAAAACAACAAGCTTAACAATTTAAAAACTGGTGACAATCATCTAATCTTAATTTTTAATGATTTTGACTCGAGCATGGACCTGAATAAATTTATGGTTAATTTGGTTCGTAGAAAATAATTTATAATAAGGAATTGGATTTAAATTTCAAGAAAAATAAAATACTTAGAATATAATATTGATTATATTGGTTGGTTAATGAGAAATAAGTTGTGATGAATAATTAATATATAGATTCAAATGCTTCTACATAATACAAACATGTGAGAGTAATATAGGAATTCATAAGAATTGTAAATATATTGAAATAATAGTAGGATTCATTTTTAAAGTGAAGGAAGATTATAGGGGCAAATATATAACTTATTACAAACAACTTTTAGCCAAAGTTGGTCAGACAATTAATTTGATAACCACATGCAATATTTTAAGTTTGAACTGTTGTGAGAGTTTTCTATTAATTAGCTTTTTGATTTGAGTAGGGATAATCTAAACTGATTTATCTTCTTGTATTTTTTGTCTGCTTGAGTCACAAGACATGGTTCACTCAAAGTGCAACTCCATGTTGATGTGTAGACTTTCCACTACATCAAAGATAGATTATAACTCGTTGGCTATGCATTACAAAAATGGTATAATCTGTCAAATATGAAGATTTAATTTTCTCTCCCTCTGTAAAAGCTGGTATGTATATAATCTGGCAAATATAACTCTGTAAAAGCTGGTATGTATAATCTGGCAAATATGAATTGATGAATATTTTTATATGGCAAACTACTTCATCTGATCTGATCTATCACAGTGCCAACCACAACCACAATCTCTCACTCTGATCTCCCTCTCTTAGACAGACTAGTCCTTTGCCGACTAGGGTCACAAAATTTAGATAGCGCGGTTGCAGACTTTTCCGTAAATCAAAGTCACTAACGTTATCAAGCATATTTGTGTTACATACCAAATGGCCAATAAATTAACCTCCCCCCTTCCCATCAGAACCACTAACCAAAATCCCCAGATAGTGCAGAGCTAGTTTCCTGTCTTATGCTTACACTCCTAGCAGAAACCAATAAGACAGGAAAACATCAGATGATTGATTCTTGCTTCTTTTTAGTATGTTGGGTTACTCCCAAATGGAAGGCATGCAGGAAATAACTTACACTCTTACACTGTACTCTCAACAATATGCTCATTGCAGTTAAGGGATCTATACATGTCAGAACCTTAAGGAACCAATTAAAGCACCATATATATATATACATGCAATCTGCAGCAAAATTTGGAGATATATAACATAAGATTCTCCACTGCTTCCTCACCCTGCAAAACTGCAGCCTTGTAAATATATATACACTTTGATATGCTGAGGTAATATCACCCCTACTGAACACAATCACTACATCAAGATGGATGTCTTCACAGCCAAATATAATGCATGTGTCAGAGCCAATAACAGGCAAGGGATATGCATTATTCACACCTCAAAATACTAATTAGTTTATATATCGAGCATCGACTCTCAACAAGAATACCAATGACAGACTATCTCCACTAACATTTGCAGGGTGATTTTATTCTTAAGGTACATAATTTTATTACACAAGACATACAAATTCACAACGTAAGACAAATACATATGCACTAGGGTTCATAGTGCACTGTGAATTCTGGTTCATGGTATAAGGATTGGACTCGATTACACCGCTAGAGTAGATATGAATGTCCAAAAGCAATCAGAAAACCCAATAGTTGTTGTGTTGGGATACCCCTTGGGCCCATTAAGCATAGGCCTAAAATGGATTGATTAGCCCAATAATTATTGTGTTGAATTTTCAGAAAATACTAATTTTCTCACCTTATAAATTTTCGAAAAAGTTACCAAAACGCCCTCTAATTTCCCCCTCCATCGTTCTGTCTCAGTTTCTCTCCAGTCTGCTTCTCGCTTGGCTCTCTCCGTCTTGCTGTCGCTGTCGCTCCCTCTCCTCTCCGTCGATCCATTTGGCCACCTCCACCTTCTACTTGCAAGGTTCTGGAGCTGAGTAACGGGTAAGTTAATCTTCTCCGTATCTCGTACGTGGTTTTTTATGGTCTTGTTGGGATTCAAATTGATTACTAGCGAATGTTTTTATTGCAATTTTTTGAATATATTAGTGGCTGTTTTGGATTTATGATAACTTTATTGAATAATTTTGTGTGTATTTATCTAATTGGAAAGTTAGGGTTTGCTTCTGTATAACAAAAAAAAAATAGTAGTTGAGTTTATGTCGAAATCAAATATTTCCTGCGTCTTTGCATTATTTATTTTACAGTGTTGCCCTATTGCTTTAGAATCGGTAAATGATTTCCCTTGATTATAGTAATTATTGCTAATAGAAAACAAGCTCCTCCCATCAACTTATTGAAAGCTAAGTGCAATTGATGCACCTGTTCCATCTCAACTAAAAGTATAAGCTAGTTGGATTGCACATTTATGTTTATATATTATATGCACCTTTGGTATGGGGTTGGCTATACTAAATTGAAGTATGTGCTCCATCTCAACTAAAAATCTAAGCTAATAGTTGGATTGCACATTTATGTTTATATATTATATGCTCAACAAGTGCTTCGGTAAAATGTTAACATAATTTGGATTAGAGTCTTGTATCTAAAATGATTTCTCTTGTGAATCTGCCTGTTTGATGTTCATTTTTTGTGGTAGGGAGAAGTATGACTAATTGACTATTGATGATGTCTATCCTTTGTTTTATTGAATACTTAAGCCCTTCCAAAAGGAAAATGAAATTCTAATTGAAAATTTATTATTTTCAAAGAAGGGGAAGAGTAGTGTATTGAATGGATAGATGTTGATTTGTCTTAAGAGGTCATTTTTATGTTGATCCTAGCATGGGTAGGGAAAAGCTGGTTTATGACATTTGATTAATATTTTCCCTTATTCACTCAAATATGTTAGTCTTGACTTGTTTTCAGTACATGAATCTTGTTGTCGTTCTTAAAATGAAATTGATAAAACCTCTAGTTATTGGTTGACTCATTTTATTGTTTGAACTGTGAGTCTGTGATTGAGGTTGTTATATGAATATAACAGTAAGTTATTAAGATCCATATTCCATAATGCTTGTAAAATATGATATTCTCTCTGAATTTCAGTGGCATGCTGAATATCTTATAGTATTGGTATTTTCTGTAACTGTAGCTACTAATACATGGTTGGAATATTCACATCTTGGTCTAGTGAATGAGCAGTAGGGGTTTGATTCTGTACACGGTTTTTAAGTTTATTATAGAAAACTTAGATTTTGAGAATCTTATGTTGAATTAGAATCAGTGTAGGCCGTAGGGGCATCAGATCTTATATAAATCAAAGGAAAAGAATGAATCTTGAGCTATTCTTTGAAGAATTCTAGGAGCCAGGTCTATGTTTGCAATAGCATGATGAATTAATTCACTCCCTGAGCAGGGGTGGGCTATTGGTTAATGCCTAGCACTTAAATTTCTAACTCAATTGTTTTTCTTGGTATCTTGTTTTTGTCAGAGATGTCTGCATATGAAAATGTTATTGGTGGGAAGCTGAAACTTAAGGGGAAGGCCTTAGATGTCAAGGCCAGTGGAATGAAGAAGAAGAAAAAGAAACAAAAGAATAATTATGATAACATCTCTCAGAGCAATGAGAATGAACTTTCAGCAGGTTGGTTGCTGTTTTTTGGAACTTATTTAGCTTGTTTTAAGCATTCTGGATAGACATTTATTTTGTTCCTCTTTTCAACCCTTAAATAAATTGAAAACAACTGCACAAATATCCATCACATTTTCTCACCATAAAGTTGAACTGATGAAGTTGGTAGCAAACTATATTGTCTGCACCATTCTTGCTTTCAACTTTTTTGGAGATGTGTTCTGGAACTATAAAGGGTAATTAGAGGTACTGATGGTTTACATGACTTTTGTACTCTGAATTGTTACATCAATTCTAGAAGTCATGGTATGGAAGAAACTTTTTCAAAAAATTATTGTAAATTGCTTTTAGGCTTTTTTCTCATCAGGTTTATATCCGTGTATAGATGCTATCTTTATTTTATGATGCAAAAGAATGCGATTCTCATCAAGTTTTTCTCCCTTTTGCCTTGAAGTACTTGATTCTGTGTTTATTTCTGACTTGAATTCTGATTGATATCAATCTTATTGAATGTGAAATGAAACTCAAATGATATCAATCTTATTAATTGCTGTAAGGCTTTTCTCCTTGTATAGATGCTATTCTTCTTTTATGATGGAAAAGAATGTGATTCTCATAAGGTTTTTCTCATTTGTGCCTTGAAGTACCTTATTCTGTGTTTATGTTTCTGACTTGAACTCCGGTTGATATTAATCTTATTGGATGTGAAATGGAATCCAATTGAAATCAATCTTATTGAATGTGAAATGTCAGGCTTCAATTGGTGACATTAATAGTGCATGTTCTTTACTTTTCATTTTCTCTTGATGTAGGTGAAAATGCTGAATTGCTAGTTGATTCCAACCAGGAAGAGATCAAAGAGGCCAATAAAACTGTCACCGAAGGAGATGCAGCCCGTGATTATCTCACCCCTGCAGAGAGACGCTACATGGAACAAAGAGAGAGAATCGATATGCAGAAGATGGCCAAGACTGCTAATAAATCTCACCGTGATCGAATCCAAGATTTTAACCAGTATCTGGCAAACATGAGTGAACACTATGACATTCCTAAAGTTGGCCCCGGCTAAATCCCAAGAAACAACAAAACTCCAGAAGATGAACCTGCTTATTCTGTTCTGTTAGTTGTATTATGTAATACTGTTTTCTGTTGGATTCAGATTCACCAATTGTGCCTTTCTAGCATTTCAAAGATGATAGACAATTAGACATTATGGTGATTTGGTTTCAGCCTTTCATATGGTACCTAACGGTTCGATCATTTTGTAGATAAAATTGTTTCTATCTACTTTTATTGTACAATGCTGTCAATGCATGTCGGTGACTGACGAAGTTGAATCCTGTCCACTATTAGGATTATGCCAATTTATGTTTTTTTTTTTTAGTTTAACTATGGAAACACGAAACCACTATTAAGCTTGTGTACTGAGTAAATCTCACTTTGTGATCTCAATAAAGGATCTCACTTTGTGATCTCAATAAAGGATTACAATAATCAGTCTATGTTGTCTATAGCTGGGCCACACAAATCAAAGAGGCCAATAGGTTGAGAAAGTAGCTATGAACCGATACCACATTGTAACAGAGTCAGTAGTACTCCAAAAAAAAAAAAAAGAGGCCAATAAGTTATTTTTTTTTTAGTACTACTGACTCTGTTAGATTTTCACTAGAATTTAACTTATAACCTTATAGTTATCAAGCAATAGCGTGACCAACTCGACTAGAATTGTCCACGCCAGTTTCCTTGTTATTACAAATGCTGGAAGGATGTTTATTGCATTTTCTCAGAACATGTGGATCTTTTCAAATTCTTGTTTATTGAAAGTAAATTATTGTAATGTTTGTTTTACTGGTTTTGTCCTTATTGAAGAGGAAATAAAAGTATTTTTATATTAAAACCAACTTAAGCAAAGAAACAAAAACTCAGTTAAGTTGGTAAGACTGTTGATTTGAACTGATCAATTATAAGTAATTTAAGTAGCTTTACCTTTTTGTGGTCATTTGTCAACTAAAATCACAAAATAAAATTTACTAAATAAATATATTTGAATAGTTACGACAGAAACAAAAATTTCAAACATAGTTGTTTCATGCTTAGGGAATGCAACATAATGAGCGTTGATTTAATCCATTAAGCTGCTTACAAATTCAATTATAGGGTTGATCATTCATTAAACCTCGTAACCCGCAATTCACTCAATCCTAAGTTTTCAATTTTCTCTTTTGGAAGTTAAAGTTGAAACCTACCAACCGACTTTAGTAATCCGATTGATTCCCGCGGTTTTCCCCCATCTTTCGGTGGGTACGCAGCAAATGGAATAGATCCGTTTGAATAACCCCAAAATGATATATATTTCTGTTTTGAGAATCGAGACACAACTCAACTGATCAATCAATCTAAAATTGTATAATAAAGTTTGTTTTGTTATCGGCGGTAGTGTTTAAATTTTACCAAGAATCGAAAAGGATGAATAGATTTGAATTGTTGTGAGTAGGAATGACGATAACTTAAATTGCAAAATGTTATATTAGTCTTTCTTAGGTTGTCTTTATCCTCATAATTGTAATTCACTAATATATTTGTGTCTCGGGAGTTGGACATAATTCAACTGACTAACTAACTCAAAATAATTTCATAAATTTTGTTTTACTAGCAGTCGTATAGTGTAAGGTTCAAATTCTACCAATGACAAAAAATAAGAATAAATTTGACTTTGTTGTAGGTTGGAACAGTGAGGATCCATACTTACAAAATGATATATTTGCTTTTCTTTGGTTGCCTTTATCTTTGAAATATTTTCTCACTTTTTAATTGTAATTTACAACTATTTTTAATGTTTTTTTTTTTTTTTGAAAATTCGACTCAACTACATCCTATATAATCTACTTTTAAAAAAACTGAATTAAAATAAAAAACTAGTTGGCAAAAATTATTGTACGCGTCATTATGGAAAGATCGCAAAGAAAAGTAATTACAAATCGATCTTTAATTATTTATTTCTTTTTTTTTTTTCTTTTTCAAATGTTCAGTGGAGAAAAAGAAAATTAAAAACAGACAAGTCAATCTCTGGTCTTCCTTCAATTATAGATTAGACCTGGTAAAGTTCCCATCCAATTCAATGTTCTCACCTACCGAACCGTTAAAACAAAACACTAGAAATTAGTTCGCACGAGTTTGTCAATTAGGGTAATATATTATATTATGAATAAAAACCTAAGATCAAGTCCCGACAATCGCAACGTAGAAGTTTCACTCTCTTATGAAGATAATTTATTATGGACAATATGCACTAATCCTGTCAGATTAGGGTACTAAAGCTCATAAGACTAAGCATTTCACTTTTGTAAGTAAAAACTCTAGAAATTATAAATTATCATCTAATCTAATCACTTAGCTAATAAAAAACGTTAGACGTTATGATTTTGTCAACAAATATAAATTTTTTGCTCATAATTTACCACTCAATAACGAACTAAATTACGCATGAACTTACAAAACGTTTTTTGTTTGTCAAACATATTATGTCACCGCATCAACAAAAGCAATGAATCATAGTATACCGGTGTTAACAGAACAATTATTCATCTCCTTCTTAGTAAGAACACAATTATTTCTTTTAGCATTTTTAAGTGAAGAGGGAATCTGTGACTATTATTTGCATCGAATAAAAGAAAAAGTATTAAATTCATAATCTTTCGAGACAACAACCTTTTTGCAATATTCGAGAAGGAGCTGAGCTGAGCGTCCATTTAATTTGTTTAAATTAGGAAAGGTGCAGCGTACCATTTCACACACGACTTCAAAATTCATTATTGTCCATACTTTTATTATTCAAAATAAGAAAGTTATATAGTCATATCATAGTTTATAAGAGTCAATTCAACGGCGTTATATTAAACGTTCTTTTCTTTCCAAACAAGCCAATTATGCCTCCCAAATGCATCACACAATCCCCACTATAAATACCTTCATCATCGCCATTGCCTTCCTCACCAAGCAATAACCCAAAATTAAACCTTCAATTCTGCTCTGATCTACACAGACATTATAATAATATTCGATCAGCCATGGTGCTCTCCAAAACCGCTTCCCAGTCCGATGTTTCCGTCCACTCCACTTTCGCCTCACGCTACGTCAGGTCCTCCCTCCCGCGGTAAGTCTCCGCCCGCCCACAAACATATCAATCTGATTCTATTATAATGCAGTATCTGTCCATAACTAATTTTTTTTTTAATCTATTGAAACACAGAGAGTGAATATGACCTTACTAAGACTCGAACTTATAACCTCCTATACATACAAGGGAGAACTTGGTGTCAGACCACAAGGTTTTTGGCCAGTATCGATCTGAAGTTGTTTGTTAATGTTTTTTTTAAAGGTTTACGATGCCGGAGAACTCGATTCCGAAGGAGGCGGCGTACCAGATCATCAACGACGAGCTGATGCTGGACGGGAACCCGCGGCTGAACCTGGCGTCGTTCGTGACGACGTGGATGGAGGCGGAGTGCGATAAGCTGATGATGGAAGCCATTAACAAGAACTACGTCGACATGGATGAGTATCCCGTCACCACTGAGCTTCAGGCACCTCCATTTCCCCCCTACTTTATATTCAATATTTACCATCATATCATAAACGAAAACTCAGGAATCACTTAATATCTGGTCGTTTTAAATAACAATTCTTTCTATACAGAAATAGGGTGAAAATAAAATGACTTACGAATTAGATATGTGGCTAATACAATTATAATATCAAAAATTCGGTTCATACTTCACGACAGAATTTATCTTGTATATTAGTTGGGTTTTAATAAAATAACTTTGGAATACATTTGGTCAAAAGGTGTGGCGGGTCGAAAACGCGTATGTATAACCATAAAAACTTTGGGCTGACTAGTGACCATTGTTTTGTGACACTATTGACTATTATGAGGTTTTGATAAACAGTTTGATTATGTTTAAATGTATTTATTGTCCCGACAATTTTTTTTCATAAAGTTTATTATGAATCTTTATGTCGTAAATAAACTATACATTAATATTGCTTGGTTTATAATAAACTACCTTTAAAAAAAATTATTATTACGGAATGTTTTTTCCCCCTTTATGATTAAAACTTTTGCTCTGAAAATTTACGAAATGAAATAATAAAAATTAAAAATAAACTGCAGAATCGATGCGTGAACATGATAGCGCGTCTGTTCAACGCTCCTTTGGGAGAGAGTGAGACGGCAGTTGGAGTAGGCACAGTTGGGTCATCTGAGGCCATAATGCTCGCAGGCCTTGCCTTCAAGCGACAGTGGCAAAACAAACGAAGGGCCCAAGGAAAGCCATGCGATAAGCCCAACATTGTCACCGGCGCCAACGTCCAGGTAATATATATATATATATATATATATAAATTCTCGAATTTATTCTGTATGGTTAGATTATTGATATCTAAAACGTAACACTTTCACTTTTAATTATCGGCTTTGAGTGGTGTGAAATATTTGTATAAATTTCTTTTGTGGTCCCACCCGAATTGAAGGTATGTTGGGAGAAATTTGCAAACTACTTCGAGGTGGAGTTGAAAGAGGTGAAATTGAGAGAAGGGTACTATGTAATGGACCCGGTTAAGGCCGTGGAAATGGTGGACGAAAACACCATTTGTGTGGCCGCAATTTTGGGTTCAACCTTGAATGGCGAATTCGAAGATGTCAAGCTCCTGAATGATCTTCTTGCTAAGAAGAACAACGAAACCGGGTAAATAATAAACACATATAATTATTGTACCCTCGTGTAAGAGATTTAAGGCACGTTTACTGACGGGAGAAATTCTGGCAGATGGGACACGCCTATTCATGTGGATGCAGCAAGTGGAGGGTTCATAGCACCATTTCTATACCCAGAGCTGGAGTGGGACTTTAGGCTGCCATTGGTGAAGAGTATAAATGTGAGTGGGCACAAATATGGACTTGTGTATGCTGGCATTGGATGGGTGATTTGGAGGAACAAACAAGACTTGCCTGATGAACTCATATTTCACATTAACTACCTCGGAGCTGATCAACCAACTTTCACCCTCAATTTCTCCAAAGGCTCAAGTCAAGTCATTGCTCAATATTACCAACTCATCCGCTTAGGTTTCGAGGTAACCCTTATTCATTTCATCAATCATGTTTCTTTCTAAACGACGAGAGAAATCTGTAGTCACTACTCTAAAAGTATGCACTGAGTAAATCTTCTAGTAACTATAGTCGACAAAGGACCACAAGCTGGTAAATCAGCTAAAAAAGACTAATGAACTATTCTTACTGAGAGTTAACTTGAAACCAGAGCCATCAAAATGAACTTTACCTACCTGACTATCAAAGAACAGGCCTAAGTGGCCGGGCTATTGGCAGCCTGTCAAAGAGCAGGCTTAGAGGCCCGCCTAGTCATGTCAACCCATATTGATAAGTCTAAACATAAATGTGTAATCTAATTATTAGTTTAACTTTTAACAAGTTAGTTATCCAACAAACAGGGTTACAGAAACATCATGGAGAACTGTCGAGAAAACGCAATCGTGCTGAGGGAAGGGCTGGAGAAGACGGGGCGATTCAACATCGTGTCCAAGGACGAGGGAGTGCCGCTGGTGGCGTTCTCCCTCAAGGAAAACAAGCGACACAATGAGTTCGAGGTATCCGAGATGCTCCGTAGGTTCGGTTGGATCGTGCCGGCGTACACCATGCCGGCCGACGCGCAACACGTCACAGTGTTGCGCGTAGTCATTAGGGAAGACTTTTCCCGCACCCTCGCGGAGCGCCTCGTCCTCGACATCGTCAAGGTCCTGCACGAGCTCGACGCGCTTCCGCCGCGCGTGAACCCAAACGCCGCCGGCAAGACGAGTAGTCTTGAAGTGCAGAGGAAAACGACTGAGGTTTGGAAGAAGTTTGTGATGGAGAGGAAAGCTGCCGCTGCCGCCATCTGCTAATTAACTCGGAATCTTTGATTAAAAGTCTCATTTATCTTAAATAGATTCTTCTTAAGGACAATTATGTTGTTAATCAAGACAAGAAATTGTTTTGTGTATGCTATGTTTTGCATTGTGTCGTGAAAATTAGTTTTGGTATACTAATTTTGCACTTGATGAGTGAGGTATATGTTGGATATTGCAAAGGTCAATTTGGTTTAATTTGTAAGACCTATTTTAATTCTTTGTTTGTTCCTCAACGTCTAAAGGAAACTGTTTTTTTTTTTAATAGTACATTTTTATGGTGTAGCATCCCTTCTTGACATTAAATGAAAAAGATTGAATAGTCAACACATTTTCATGGGCAAAATATATGATTTGACATTTTTTAAAAGACAATGCTTAGGCTATCCACATTATTAAATTTTGGACTAGTTTTTGAGGAGATATGAGTGATGTGGAAGAGAGAGGTAATGGAGAGAGAAAATTAAAAATTCTTTTATAAAAAATTAATTTTAAAATATAATAATCAAATTGATTAAAATCCAAGTAGATGAATTTTATTTTATTTTTTTTAAAAAAAAACATAGAAATCTTCTATTAAGAAATTTAAATTCCGATACCATGAAGTTGGTTGGACAATAATTGAAGAAGATGTACGCTGCCTTGATTATAACCATTAGTATCGCACGCGTGTTCAGGAAAAAATGTTGAGGAATTTAGTTTACTTGAATTAAACGCATCCTATGAGGATAAATTGTTTATAACTCGATTGAGAGGGTATTGACAAGAATAAAAAAAATTGAATTTGTGATTTTTTAGTATAAGATTTATGTTTGATCCATTTAATTATCAATTTTAGGGTGACAATAATAGTGTTATTCTTGTTGGGCATATACAACTTGCTAGTGTTTGTATCATTGGTAGTCTTAGCATACATTGTTAGATAATAAGATTGATCAAAACTTGTAAATAAAGTTAAAAAGCAATTGAATGAAGAACAAATTAGCTCGAATAGCTCAAGTAAGTCGGGAGTTATGATGTGTTAAGTATTAATGTGAACTCTATAAGGGAATTGCTATTACTTTATGTCTAGAATATTGTGTGGACATTCTTATAGGATATGTTGTTTTGATCATATTGCATCTACTATTTAAAGAGGAATAATTCATTAGAACACATGTATATAAAGAATTTTGTAATTCGAGACAACTCTAGCCAACTTTATTAGACATTTTGCTTCATTCACAGCGACAAGCTAATTGGTTTCAAGTTAAATTGCTTGTGAGATATGTCTATTGACCTTTTTAATTTAGTTTGTCAGCTATGAACAACGAAACCTAATCTAATTTATTTTTATAGTCCTTTTGTGAGCTAAGGTCACAAGGATGGTTTCGCCAAGAGTTTCCTTTGATGTCCTTAACTTTTTTTTTTTCTTTTTTTTTTTAGAAGGAAAAACTTCGACTTTTTCCTTAAGTAAAAAGGACTCTTTCAATTCTTTATACATTTATCATTCAATAATTTTTAATTTAATTTTTTTATATTAAAATATTAAATGTTGATGTGGCACTTGTCACACGTAAATCACATTAACTAATTATGGCACAATAACCACACTTATATTGCAATCACGTAGACAACAATATATAACATTTAGTCTAACTGTCTAACACTAATACACTGTACTAATTATTATATTTAATTTTATTAATTTTTACAATATAAAATCAAATTAATTAAAATAAATATTAAAAGAAACGTGGAGATATGTTTTATTAAGATCTTTCCCATGAGGCAGACAGGGACAGTACCATGCATGGCATTGATTGTCTGCACAAATTAAACATGTGGATATATATAACCTCTATCCAATGTCTGGTGCTTGCTTGATAATAATGGTCATGTTAAATAACAATTTGCTACTATTAAATAATAAAAATACTCAAAGTAGCTCAAATACTTTTCTTGTACGAAAATGTGTTATATAACAATTAACAAGAGAACCTTAATTATATATAAATATATAATTCTTCGCACAAGTGAAACATGTGGATATAACAATTAATAATTGTGGCCTTAGCTTGGAGTGGAAATCAATGAAGAATTATAAGAAACAACCTAGGGGGTCATTGATAACTGCCTATTTATATTATTGTCTTAAATTGATTTATTATTAAAAAAAAATCAGTAATACATATCAGAAAAAAAAAAATTAATTCCTTGCCAGTCCACAAATATAACGAGAAACAAACCTTAGCTTATACATTTATTCCATTATATTATTATTAATACACACCTACTATAGTACTATATATATAAACTAGCATTGTCCCTGTGCGATGCACGGTCTAAAACTTACATTTTAATGTGTAATCTTATTTTTTTGTAATAATGTACAAAACGATTGTGTATTGTGATAATAAACTACAAATATAACATCATAATCGTTGTAGGATATTGCAAGACCAACAACAAAAAATATTGAATATACAGCGTGAACATTGCTCGTGAACATATTTCAATATCTACAAATATAATCGCAAGGATAAATTCCTTGGAATGAACATTCCTTGTGAACATATTTCAGTATCTAATTCCATTGCCCTACTTGAACTTTTATTGTAGTTTATATATTGATCAGCTGGTTTTAAAATGAGTAAGTATATATGAGCTGTTTTATATCGGTTTGAAACATAGTTAAAATATATATACTAAGACTTACATAATTTTGTCAAAGGTCTTGTGGTCAAGCGGCACCTGGTATACACTCCCATGTGAAAGAGAGTGGGTTCAAGCCTCAATGGAGGCATTTGTTCACTCTTTGTGCTTCAGGGGTCAGTTCAACGAGTCAACTTACATAATTTTAAAACTGTACATATTTGATTTCTACCAGGCGAATCATGTTGGGAGGGTTGTATAGACAACAATATTTGACCGTGTATGTAATTAATTTCCTGTCACAACATTTGATGTGCCTATACATTTTAATAAACTCCCTTTACTAAAAAAAATAAAATTTTACTAAAACAATAATTTGTTTAGTAATATTTGCAAAAAAAAATAAAAAAAATAAAAAAATTGATGTTACCCATCGATACATCCTATTTGTAATATCACTCAACAGTATAGTTGAATACATTGGTATTGTAATTGAGATTGAACATTCCTTTGCATGGGTGTACAAAAAGATGTTACCTACGGACCTACCTAAAAGAAGGTACTAAGTTATGAATAATTTTTGAAAAGTAATTATCAGCATGTTTTTTAAAATTTAATTATAATAATGTAAAGGATATAAAATATAAAGCAAAATAAATAGAACATTTGCATTACAAAAATGAATAATCAGTTTCCTTCTAAAATAAATTATATTTATCTTTTCTAAAAGCATTACGATTAATTTTTTGTAATTAATTATAAGCTTATTTAAATGGTTGTAAGTCCCTTATGCTTTCCATATGCACCAACATATAGCAGCACCTTGAATCGTTACATCAATTCCATTGCAGGTCAGCCATCTCAGAAGTAATTAATAATAGCATTACTAATAATACTCACCTAGATGGCCTTATCGCAATTCTCTATTCTTACACTTGCAGGGATAGTTGCAGCACAAGTATCCAATACTGTATGGGGTAGAGTATCAATGTCAGTTCATATTTTACACAGTCTTTAATATGTCAGGACTCATGGGTAGCTATAAATCCAATACTGTATGGGGTAGAGTATCAATGTCAGTTCATATTTTACACAGTCTTTAATATGTCAGGACTCATGGGTAGCTATAAATCCATGTGCATGCATAGGTTAATTCATGTGTTGATTGGATATGAACTCATGGGTAGCTATAGATCACTTGAAATTGCCTGTTGGTTGGAGATAATTTACCTCTTGAAATTTAAGTTGGTTAGAAACACTTAGTTGAGATAGATGAACCTTAGCTTAGACATTTATTACATTATATTATTATTAATACACACCTACTATAGTACTATATATATATATAAATTCTCTCACAGTACATGACTACAATTCAAAGCTTCGACTCCACCAAACTTGACATGTGCTGAAATACAACTTTTATGCGACGAACCATTGAATTAAAAGCTATTTATTGGTCCAATAATGGCATCATATCACTATTATAGCTCAACAACAAAAGGGGTAAGAAAAGGAAAGTTTGTGAAGGTGACAGCAGCAATTATGTGGGCCCACATCATCTGCAAGGCAGGGCGTGGCGGCCTGGCGAGGCGGTGAAGCCCTTATCAGATCGTCGAAGAAGGCGTCGAGCGTCTCCGCCGTGACGCCGGGCATGACGATCACGTGCGCCATCTCCCTCACGCACGAGAGCTGCCAGCGGCGGACGAAATCGCGGTCGTGCGGCCGCTCGAAGACGACGGTGATGCTGTTTTCGTTGAGCATGGCGGCGATGCCGGCGCCGCGGAGGCGGGCGCGGAGGCTCGTGGCGGTTTCCACGCACCGCTCGGCGTCTTTTTGGAGCCCCGCGCGGCCCTTGGTGCTCAGGCTGTACCAGAGGAAGATGGGGGCGAGGCCGTTGCGGCTGCCGGAGATGGTGGCGTCCACGGAGGCGATGTACTCGACGTTTCGGGAGATGTTGTGGATGAGGGATTTTCTGGTCATTTGGATGCCGCATGGCATGGGACATCCTAGGAACTTGTGGCCGGAGATTGTGACGCTTCCGATTGGCTTCTTGAAACTGATTTTGGGCACGTTTTTGAGGAATGGGACGATGAGACCCGACAGCGCTGCGTCGCAGTGGATGTAGAATTCATCCTGCGAATACCCACATTCTTCCAGTGTTTTTATGATTACATCTAGGTTATCCATCCCTCCTTTGAAGGTTGTTCCTGCATGCAACATTTCCATATACTATACATTAGGATGTTCACTGTATAAACTATATTTGATTACCTTAACTGTCACAAAGGGATAAATCAGCCTAACAAGGTAGCTGATGGCCTCAAACTAAGAAAGTTAATAGGTGTTTCCAAGCTTCTGCAGGAAAAGGAATTTGAAACTTTGTCCTTACCACAATCAACATGGTTGAGGTTATTCCAAATTCTTTCTTTTAACATTAGAAAAAGGAGAAAAATGTAATAATAAGTACCAATGGTGACATTGATGATGGCTGGTTTCCCCTTGTTAAGAAGCAGCTTTGATCTTAAATCACCATACTCCATTTCTCCATTGATCATTGTGTTAATGCCTTCACATTCCATTCTATACATCCGTGCAGCCTTGAACACTGAATAGTGTGATTCTCTTGATGCATACAGAATTCCATCCGGAAGTACCTCTCTCCTGTTATATAAAACTCGATCTCAATTTAATCTTTTAATTGGGACAGTAAAATATAATCAATGTAACACTAACCCCAGCAAAATTCCATGAAGATTGCCTTCTGTGCCGCCATTGGTAATGTAACCCCAATACTCATCCTTTTCAATCTCCCAGAGCTGAGCAAACCAATCCAAAACCCCAACTTCAAAATCTTTGGAATGGAAATCAGTAGTGTTCTCCATGAATGGGTCACCGCAGTTGTTCAAGTGGTAACGCATCAATGGTGCCAAAGTTTCATAGTGCTCATACACTATGTTCACCGGGTAGCCTGCCCGAATCCAAAAATGACACTAAAATGTTACTTAAATCTTTCTTGTGATATTATTGTACCGTAATTGTAATATCATTATTCGTTCAAGGAATAAGTATATTTATATCTGATATAAGCTCCATATACATGATACTATTTAATTTTTCAAAAGATGTGTATTGTATATATATGTTACCAATGTGGTAATTGACGCGTTGAGAAATGGTGTCAAGATACTTGTCCAGCGTGGATTTCAGGTCAGCCTCGTCACCCTTGGACCGCGGCTCCGCCACCGTGATCCGCATATTCTTCCTCGCCGGCGGCGGCAGAGCCTTTTTCATTTTCATGTTGATGAAGTTCCCATTTTCATGATCGATTAATGGAAGCAACGCTTCCGATGGTGCGGCGATAGTTGCAGCCGTTGGCTTCATCAAAACAGGAAAAGAACCAAATTAAGGGGGGGAAAATGATGAACCCTAACATGTGAAAGAGAATAAAAGCCCTGTTTGGTAAATTTGTATTGGCTGTTTGGGTTAGAAAGTATGATTTGTTAACAACATTAGGTGATTGTAGAAAGTTGTTTGATAGATTAGCTGTTAGCTGATAGCTGATTGGTATAATTTCTTTTATCAAAAAGCTAAGTGAAAAGGCTGCTTTGAGTAACCTTTTGAATTTTAGCATTTTGGAGTTACAAAAAGTTTATTAACCAAACAACTAATAGTGGTCAAATAAGTCAAAATTGACTGATAGGCTGATTATTTACCAAACAGGGCTAAAATATAGAATCCTACTCACACGAATAAAAAATAATGAAGAAAACGACAATTTCATTTGAAAAGATTACAAAGGTGGAAAATATTAATACTATCTTCCTCCAAAACATTGAATTCCCGGCCAACTCTAAGGGCTCTCACACCTCAACTCTAACAATAGTATTTTGGAGGATGTTTTATACAGAGTCAAATGTTAGTGCGAAGAAAAAATCTACCCACTTATCTTATCACAGTTGCATGTTGTCTTACCTCCTCGAATTCGATGGCTCCCATATTATATCCTTAGGGATAGGAAATGAAGAGTAATATAATCTGTTTTCTTATTTTGACCAAAAATGGTGTTTGAAATCAGAAGAGGGGGTGATGACATTTTGCATTGTGAGCTAGCAATATATATACACTTACCAACCTATCATGGTTTGGCCAACAACCACCAAAACCATTTAATTTTATATTTTATTGCAATCATTTAATATGTCCCAGGCCAGCCAAAGACCTTGTGGTCTAGTGGCACCCGGTGTCCCGGTTAACACTCCCATCATCACATGGATGATGGGAGTATGTTCGAGCTTTAGTGGAGGCAACTGTTGACTCTTTGTACCTTCAGTAGGTTAATATGTCCCACATTCAATGTTACTCTGTATATATGAAGTATGAGTATAGTAAACTGTTACTTCGTATATACGAAGTATGAGTAAAGTAAACTGTTGACTCTTTGTACCTTCAGTAGGTTAATATGTCCCACATTCAATGTTACTCCGTATATACAAAGTATGAGTACAGTAATTTTATTGCAGCACCTTGTACTCGGATGATATGTAGTGATTTTCCCGAATTTGAGAATATTATGAATAAGTTGTTGGGTTAAAAGAGAAATGTTTTTAAAAATACAAGACTAGAAGTATAATAAATTAAAATTTAGGGTCAAAATAAAAATACTGTCATAATTAAACGACCGAAAGTTGAATAATTTCATAAAGTTCTGTCCTTTTTCTTTCCGATCGCTTCTTCTCAGATCTCACCGCCCCCATGTTGACAATTATGTATCAAGTCCAAATTTTTTTTTTTTCATTTTTTCAAAAAAAATTATAGCACCATGGATATGCAATGGAAACCTTATTACCCTGGCCCAGCTATTATTAGAAGGCAAACTATATATACCAAGGACCAGGTCTACCTTTCATTGTAGATCATGGGTCTAAAAATAACATTTAGATTATGTATCTGTAGTTGACACATTCTTTACCAGTAATTGAAAGTTTCTGTATATGTAGTTATCATATTATAGTCAGCAATTATCATGTTATTTGTTTATATATACAAAAATTGTTAACTATAAGTACAAAATGTGTTAATCGAATGTACAAAATTTTTGTATTAGGGTTCACAATGCAATATAAACCTTGGTCCATAGTATAAAAAATTATTAGGTACTTAGTTAACTACCATAATAATTATTAGGTAATTATACTAATATTATTTTTAAACTAGTATTTTTACAAAGTTATAAACATTTATTTTAATAACAATTATAATTAATCTCTTCTATGTTATCTTACATTCATATACTTTGAATTACCAATTTAAATAAACAAATTCAACATTCAATTATCTCTACATGAGTATCTCCTATATAATATTGTATTGATATATTTTAAAGTACTTATGTAAAAATAAACATTAAACATTATTTCATTTATACTTGTTCGTGAAAAACTAATTATAGTATAAGATTAGGTTATAAATAAGATAGCGTATCCTATATATTGCCGTCCCTAGATACTAGACAAATAATTTTTTTCGTACAATAAAAAAAAAATCAGTTCTTATATCGTGGACCGCGGTCCACAATGCATTGTGGACCGCGATCCCAAAACGACGTCATTTTGATTAATGAAACAGACAGATGAATTCGTGGCACTCACTTTCTTTTCATATATACTGCACTTTCTTTTCATATATATTCACATTCTTTTCATATATACTGCACTTTCTTTTCATATATACTGCATTTTCTTTTCATATATACTGCACTTTCTTTTCAACACAACTGCAGTTACTTTTTGATATAACTATAGTTTCATTCGATAATATAAAACTGTAGTTATATCAAAAAGTAAGTGCAGTTGTGTTGAAAAGAAAGTGCAGTGTATATGAAAAGAAAGTGCAATATATATGAAAAGAAAATGAGTGGCGGTGCGAATTCATCCATCTGTTTCATTAATCAAAACGACGTAGTTTTGGGACCGCGATCCACAATGCATTGTGAACCACGGTCCACGATATAATTTGCGCAAAAAAATAAATGCACAAAATGTTAGACAGAAATTTAAGGTCTGAGGTAGACGTTTAGGCTCCGGGGAATGGGAATACGTAGTACAACACGTGCAATTATATATCCACGTGCCAAAATGACGATTTGTAGACAAGAAGAGGGTAGTATGAAATAACGCACGCCCACCTAACCCAACTAACAAACGGTCCAAACCTCAATCATAATAATTAGATAATTAAATTTCTTCTTCTTCTTCAAAAAAAAAGAAAATAATTAAAAAAAATTATTGTCAATGTTCTCTTACTCAAATCCATTGTATAAAGTCTTTCTCATGTGATTTATTTTTAATGTATGCCTTGTAACTATTATAACGCATACCCACCTAACCCAATTAACCAATGGTCCAATAAATAGCATATATTAGTATTTATTAAATAATTTTTTAATAAGTATTATTAAGTATAAAAAAGTTCAAATTTAAAAATTATAAAGACATTTTAAAAACTAAAATAAAAAGAATTTATTTGATCAATAAATAGTAAAAATGACATGTAAAATGAGATATTATAGAGAGCATAGTAAACAAATTCTTAGCAACCTTAATACGTCTCATGAGTCCAAATATTATTTTAAAATTTTAAAATCTACTAATGATCTACATATGCATATAAAATAACAAAATAGTGACCAAAATAGAATTTTAAAAATTTTCTGCCCAAACTTAATTAAGTAGATAAACCTTAGTAAATCATGTTACATTTTATTAAAATTATTAATAATGTGCATGTAACTTGCAAATTTTTAATCTTTTAAGTGCCGAATATAAGAAGGTGGCAAATGATACTATAAATCATGGTTCATATTGTAAGGTAAATCACTTATCAATGCTCATTTTTATTAAACACAATGTTCGTTTTTAATATACTATAGATTCATTTCTAGATAATATACTAAAAATGAACTTACCGTACAATAAATAAACCTTCAAAAAATGTGTATGTAGTAGACTAAAAATACATTTTCATTATATAAAAAATGAACGTACATGTATATGTCGATGGCACACCTTACAATGTGCACAATGGTCCATGGTAGTATTGATATAACTTTTTATCAGTTATGGCATAATAGTAAACCGTAGTGTATCACAATTAATTTTAAAAATTGCATGTCATATATTGCATACTATAAATAGTGCTATCAGCTATAGCATCAAATATAACACACTAAACATATGTGTTAGAGCATAATATATTGTGTGGCTCAAATTAGCCATTTGTCCATCACTCACGCTGCATTGCCGAGATTGTCGTTTCCCTCCCAAGTGGCATGCATTCCTTACACGATCTCCGTCTTCTTCTCACCTTCTTGCATTTGCCCTTCTTTGTCTCTCATTTCATTAGTATATAAAGGACATAGTTTAGCTTTGTAAAATGCACCATCAATATCAATTGATTTCTTTCTTTCTTCTTTTCATTCTCACGTAACTAGCTTATATATATAATATAATATATATATTCTTTTATATTCTTTTTTGAGATTAATATATATATATTTATTATATATTGTCCCGATTTAGCGATTTCCTTATTTGCCATTTCTATTATATTTTCCTATTATTTTCAACTTCTATAATTCTCAATTTTCGATTATTCGCTTCCGCATTATTCCGCTATATTCCTAAATTATGAACTAAACAATATTAATATAATCAATCAATAATTAACACATCAAAATCATAATAAAATGTGTTTGAAGAATGTTCCAGCCTTCCAGCCCTCGATCAGAAGAAGAAGAAAACACCAATAAAATGTGTTGAAAATGTTTTCAAAAAAAAAAAATGTGTTGAAAATAAGAAAGTTAGCCCCCTCGGTTGCAGAAGAGACACCGTAATTAAATGTTCTATGTTTATCACACCGGAAAACATTTATGTTTTTAAATGTGTTGAAACTCGTTTACGCCGCACCAGTGAAGCCTACCGTTCTTCGACCTTCGTAATGGTTGCCCGTCGAACTAGAAACGCCGGGAAACTGAAGAAAATTCAAAGTCGAAAGTGAGGCGTTGACCAATTCAAAAGACACCGTCGAAAACACCACCGAAAAATCCCTAGGACAGAGCGAAAGAATCCCAACAGTCAGATAAATAAAAAGAAACTGATTGATTAATACCAAAATTAAACAGAGTTTGAAATCAACCATAATTAAAACTTTGGAATAAAAAGACCCAAATACCACCAGGCTTCTAAAATCAGCGCCCAAATCAATAAATAACTCAAAAAAATAACATCAATCTTACCATCCAAAATCCTAATCTAACAATCACTATTTGACCTCATAGACCTCTATAATATACTAGTTCTCACCTGAATAAACCGTATGTAGTGCATTTAATTTATGGCAAAACCCTAAAACGAACTAAATCAAAAAACTAATATAATTCTCATGTGAGTATGTAGCATGTGATATTTAATTAGTGAAAACAATATAATGTTTCCGATAAAAAACTAAATACTAAACCTAAATCATAAGTAGTAAAAAGTGAACCCATAAATCAAAATATAAAATGAAATACTAAACCAAACAAAAAAGTGAAATACTAAAAAAAAAATAAAAAATCATAAACCTAGAAGGTGAACCATAAATACATTGCATTTTCATACTAGCATAAAAGCATGGTATAATGTTGGCAAGTGTACTTTTAAAGTTGAAGAAAATTATTAAAATTTCTCTGTAACTTTTTTCCCTCTCAGCTCTAGAACTATATAGATTTGACCATATGGATGTCAAAGATTGATTTTTAGTTTTCTTTAAGATGGAGCATTTGATTTTATTTGATAACGGTGGACCATTGTGAGACATACAAGATTTAGAAAATGATTTCACGGACCCATTGTGAGGCGCACATATATATATATATATATATATATATATATATATATTCATACAAGATTTTGAAAATGATTTCACGGACCCATTGTGAAGCATACATATATATATATTCATACAAGATTTTAAAAATGATTTCACGGACCCATTGTGAGGCTTACATATATATATATATATTCATACATGATTTTAAAAATGATTTCACAAACCCATTGTGAGGCATATATATATATATATATATATATATATATAAAAGATTTTAAAAATGATTTCGACCCATGACAATTTGTGAATTACTTGTTCCATTCATTCTTTGAGCATCTTTTAGTGAATTGGATTAGAGAGAGGAGGGTGTGAGAGTATAGTGCGGAAGATAAGTTTTTTTTTTTAAAATTTTTTTTTCTTACACATTTAGCACAAGCACTACAATTTTTTTTTTTTTGCAAACTAGCACAAATTTAGCACAAGCACAAGCACTACGTACGTACTAGCTGAGTAATGAGTATATAAACATTCTCTCTTTTTTTTCAACCTATTGAAGCACAAAGAGTCAACGCTCCCACTAGAATTTGAACATGGACCTATCACTTGAGAGAGGCCACAGCTATGCCGCTTGACCATAAGATCTTTGACATAGATTCTCTTTTTATTATTATTATTATTATTATTATTATTATTATTATTATTTTATTTTATTTTATTTAAAAATTTTCAGTTTCAGATTTCTTCTTTTTCCTGTAAACCAAACAAACTATTATACATTGTGCATATGAATTGATGGCATAATTATGGCACGAGGCCTAGGTGTCCAAACCCAAACGAAAGTTACAGTCAAGATTGAAATATTGACACCCATCCCAATTCATTTGTAATGGCAAATTTTGATGTTATGTCAACCATTAAAAAAAAATACATTTTTAATATACTAAAGAAACATTATTTATGTACTAAATATACATTATACAAAATATTATACTTTTACTACTCAAATGATGTATTTTCTCTAAATACAAGGTACATTTTTAATATATACTAAAAATATACATTATTTGTATACTAAATGTACATTATTTTATAGTATACAAAATAATATACTTTCAGTACTTAAATAATGTACTTTATGTACACAAATAATGTAATTTTTACTTGTAGTCTACACAGCTGTGTAAACCATAGTTCATAGAATAATGATCGTTGCCAAAAGACATTATTAGAGTAAGAAGATTCAAGACAGGAAAACCAATAGAGTTTTTTTTTTTAATTTAATTTTTTATTTTTTTTTTATATAACTACCATCTAATTTATTATCTATAATATCTGCTCAACATGATTATTTCAATATCAATCATTAATTGAGATGAGACTTGAACTTGTTACTTTCGGTTAGTAGTTTTTAGTTTTTACTTCAACAGACAATTATGGTTCATTATAGTGCACACATTTATTCAATATGGTAAAAGCTTTACCACATTGTGCAACTTGTGACCTGTGACTTTCAGTCTTTACCATATATAATGAAAAGGTTTTTATCATATATAATGAATAAATGTGTGCAACCTGTGTCCTTCAGTCTAGTGCATGTACATTGTGCACACAAGTGCTATTTAACAGGCGCGTGCACTTTATGTGTTTGCTGGGCGGTTGAAGTGGTCGCCAATCTAAATTAAAAATATTATTTGTTTTTTACTTGAGCTTGCCTACACAAAAACCCAAACCAAAAGCTTTTTTTTGTTGGCATGCTTTAATGAGGTCCTAAAATTTCCCAAATCTTGTGTTGGTTTGAATCATAGATTCATAGTAGGTCCAGTACCTCATACGGCATAAAAAACATTGGACTTGTACAGCCCAATCCTTAACTCTTTCTGAGATTTCAAGGCTGTCTGAAAACATCATGGCCCAAATATTTTTGCAGTACTACTTGATCAGGTTATTGGACTTGTAAAATGTTAAATGTTGTCCATCTTATTTATCCTAAACTCCAACCAAATTAAAGGTTAATGTATGCATCATGTTAGAGAGTTTCTCCTCCTATAAGAAACAGTGAAGCTTTATGGATAAATTATGTTATGTACATGGGTTCACCACGTCCATGTTCAAAATTTAAAAAATTTATGTTGACAATTTTAGAAGTCTATATTCATAATTTTAAATCTCAATATACAAAATTACATTACTCAATATTCACAATTTTTGAACTCTATATTCATAATTTTGTTATATAGATTCAAAAATTGTGTTATACTATTGAATATAGAGTTCTGAAATTGTAAACATAGAGTTCTGAAATTGTGAACATAGATTTCAAAAATTGTGAACATAGAGTACACACACTTAAAACACAAACACCACGCACCTAAAGAAGGGCACGATGCACCTTAAGCACAAAAACCTACGCACCTTAGGCACAAAACCCTACGCACCTTAAGTTTGTCCCATATGAAAAATGACCAAATTACCACCGCGTTTTTTTTAAAACGTTGTTAATCCTGGCATGGACGTTGATCTTGACAAGATCAATGATTCTCATTTAATCGCACCTGAGGATGCCTACCGCACGCGAACTGATATCTATATATATGTATGTATGTATGTATGTATTATATTTTAACAAAAAAGTAATACACGTCTCACATAGATATCCTCTCACAAGACCTACTTTTAACCTAAACCTATTCGTTTTCATAGTTGTTAGCATGTGCCAAGACCTTATGGTCTAGTGGCACTTGGTTGCTCTCACATATGGAAGTGGGTGGATTCGAGCCTCAGTAGAGACGATATAGACTCTTTGTGTTTCCGTAGGTTGAGAAAGTAGTTATGAACATATATTGCATTGTAACATCTGCCAAAGTAAATCTTGCTATTAGCAGTAAAGTTTTGTAATCATGGTATCAAACAATGAAAGATTATTTTTGGTACCTGTTGAATAACATTACACTTTTTATAGGTTAAAAGAAGTATAAAAAAAATCAAACTTTGTGAAGGGGACAGTAACAATTATGTGAGCCAAGATCATCCTCCACATGGAGGTTGACGACCCCACTCTTCTCAGTACCAGGTAACCCTTTCTTGTACTTGGTTGTTGAAAAAGTTGTCGATCGCCTCTGTGGTGACGTTGGGCATGATGATGACGTGCGCCATGTCCCTCACGCAGGAGAACTGTCAGTGGCGGATGAACTCGCTGTCCAGCGGCCACTCGAAGACGACGGTAATGCCGTTGTCGTTGACCATGGCGCTGATGCTGGCGGTCGCGGAGGTGCTTAGCGGTTTCCACGCACTGCTGGGCGTCTTTTTGGAGGTCGATGCGACACTTGGTGCTCAGGCTGTACTACAGCAAGTTAGGGGTGAGCCTGTCTTAAGTTGAAAATAACGAAAATACTCTTAAAATTTTTAGATTTCGGCATGTCTTAAACAGAGGGGTGACCGTCGTGATGAATTTTGGCACTAAAATAATAGTCTTGGATAAAAATTGGTACTAAAACAATAGTCGTGGATGAAAATTCGTAGGAATTAAACATGTAGACCAAAACTGTCATTTTGTTAATACTCGTGGGACTGAAATTCGTATTTGCTCTTTAATTTTATTAATTTTTTCAATATAAAACCAAATTAATTAAAATAAATATTTAAAAAAAAACGTGCAGATGTTTAATTAAGATCTTTCCCATGAGGCAGACAGTAACATGCATGACATTTAATTTATTGGTCGGTTGGACAAATTGATTGAACAAGCTATATACTGCTTAGATTGTAACGTTAGGCATTAGAATCTCGTGCCCAAAAAATGCTAATAAGGATACTATCAAATTCTATTATTTTCATCACACAATTTGTATTATATAATTATATAAAAAAATACATTAATAATCAATCAATATGATAAAGAATATGGAGTAAGATAAACTAATATAACCAATCAATTAATAGACTAAAGAATATGAATTCTTAAAATAGAAATACATGTAGTATAACAATAACATGCATGATATACGTACTGATACGATCCCACATTAATTCTACAAGAGAGTTGTGCTTAAGTTTGGGTCATAATTGTTGATTTTTTTAAAACAAAATTCAGTAATACTGAACATGTAATTGGGTGTCAAGTTGATTTATTATTAGAAAGAAAAAAAAAACCAGTAATCATCATAACTGAAACAAACCTTATACATTTAGTATTATTATTATACATATATAAATTCTATGACATGACCTAGCATTCAAAACTTTGACCCCACCAAACTCAAGTTGTTGTGAAGGTGACAGCAGCAATTGTGTGGGCCCACATCATCCGCGAGGCAGGGCGTGGCGGCGTGGCGAGGCGACGAAGCCCTTCTCAGCACCAGGTCGTTGAAGAAGGCGTCGAGCGCCACGGCGGTGACGCCGGGCATGACGATCACGTGCGCCATGTCCCTCACGCACGAGAGCTGCCAGTGGCGGACGAACTCGCGGTCCTCCGGCCGCTCGAACACCACGGTGATGCTGTTCTCGTTGAGCATGGCGGTGATGCCGGCGCCGTGGAAGCGGTCGCGGAGGTGCCTGGCGGTCTCCACGCACCGCTCCGCGTCTTCCCGGAGCCCCGCGCGGCCCTTGGTGCTCAGGCGGTACCACAGGAAGATGGGGGCGTGGCCGTTGCGGCTGCCGGAGATGGTGGCGTCCACGGAGGCGATGTACTCCACGTTCCGGGAGATGTTGTGGATGAGGGATTTTCTGGTGATTTGGATGCCGCATGGCATCGGACATCCTAGGAACTTGTGGCCGGAGATGGTGACGCTTCCGATTGGCTTCTTGAAGCTGATTTTGGGCACGTTTTTGAGGAATGGGACGATGAGACCCGACAGCGCTGCGTCGCAGTGAATGTAGAATTCATCCTGCGAATACCCACATTCTTCCAATGTTTGTATAATCACATCTATGTTATCCATTGCTCCTTTGAAGGTTGTTCCTGCATGCAACATTTCCATATAATATACCATACATGGGGATCGGAAACTAATAGCATGCAGGTGTGCATCAGATAAACTCTATCTGATTACCCTAAATGTCACAAAGGGATAAATCAGCCTATATATCTAATGCCCTCAAACTAAGAAGATTAATAGGTGCCTGGCCTCCGGGCTCCTGCTGGGAGAGGAAACTGAAACTTTGTGTTACCAAGTGAACAGAACTATATATGGTTACCCTAATTGTCACAAAGGGATAAATTAGCCTAGTGATCTCAATCTAAGAAGGCTAATAGGTGTCTCTTGCCTCCTGTTGGGAGAACAAATTGGAACTTTAATTTGTGATTACTAATTAAACAGTATATGATCAATTTGGCTGAAGTTGTACCAAATTCTTTTATCTTTTAACATTAGAGAAACAAGAAAAATTTAATAAGTACCAATGGTGACATTGATGATGGCTGGCTTTCCCTTGTTAAGAAGCAGCTTTGATCTTAAATCACCATACTCCATTTCTCCATTCACCATTGCGTTAATGCATTCAAATTCCATTCTATACATCCGCGCAGCCTTGAACACTGAATAATGTGACTCTTTTGATGCATACAATATTCCATCCGGAAATACCTCTCTCCTGTTATATATATATATATATATAACTGTCAATTTAATCTTTTAATCGAGACAGAAAAAGAAATCACTATAATATAATACTAACCCGAGCAAAATTCCATGAAGATTGCCTTCTGTGCCCCCATTTGTAATGTAACCCCAATACGCATCCCTTTCAATCTCCCAGAGCTGAGCAAACCAATCCAAAACCCCAACTTCAAAATCTTTGGAATGGAAATCAGTAGTGTTCTCCATGAATGGGTCGCCGCAGTTGTTCAAGTGGTAACGCATCAATGGTGCCAAATTTGCATTGTGCTCATACACTATGTTCTCCGGGTAGCCTGCCATGCCCCAATAAAAACACAGACACAAAAATGTTACTTAAATCTTTCTTGTATATATTGTACCGTAATTGTAATATCATTATTGGTATATACATGATAGATAGTATTGAATACGATTGAAAAATTAGAATAGAATTTTTTTATGAATGTTACCTAGGTGGTAATTGACACGTTGAGAAATGGTGTCAAGATATTTGTCGAGCGTGGATTTCAGGTCAGCCTCGTCACCATTAGACCGCGGCTCCGCCACCGTGATCTGCATATTTTTCCTCGCCGGCGGCGGCAAAGCCTTTATCATTTTCATGTCGATGAAGTTCCCGTTTTGATGATCGGTTAATGGAAGCGGCAACGCTTCCGGTGGTGCGGCAATGGTCGCCATCGTTGGCTTCAAAACAGGAAAACAACCAAATTATTAAGGGGAAAAAAAAAATTATGAACCCTAACTTAATTGTTTATGAACATATTTTCAGATAATAATGAAAACGACATTTTCATAAATCTAAGAATAACTTTTCGAATGAAATTTTAATGAATCAAACACATTTTGATATGATCATGGGAAAACATATATATAAGAAAAGCAGTTAGGGTGAAAACATTGATGCTATCTTTCTCTAAAAAGCTGAATCCTTAATCTCAAAAGCTTCCACACCTCGAATGTCCGTGCGTAGAAACAAAAAATCTATCCATCGCTTTAGACATAATCCTGACAACATTAATGTTATCTTACCGGAGTTGCATGTTGTCTTACCTCCTCGAATTCGATGGCTCCCATATTAGCAAATGAATTGAAGAATAATCTGTTTTTTTGTTTTTTTTTTTGGAAATAATCTGTTATTTTTTTTTGTTTTTGTTTTTTTCTCTTCTGACCAAAAAATCAGAAGAGGGGGTAATGGCATTTTGCATTGTGAGCTAGCAATATATATACATTTACCAACCTATCATGGTTTGGCCAACAACCACCAAAACCATTTAATGATATATTTTATTTCACTCATATAATATGTCCCACATTTAACGTTATATACGGAAGTATGAGTTCTAGTAATTTGATTGCCGCTATTAACTTAACTAGTATTATACCCGTGCGCTGCACGGATGAGATTAATGCTATTAGGTAATCGAAGTTATTTGAATTTGTTTGTAATGCAATAAATGTAATTATGGTTGTTGGATTATTTTAGGAGATATTGATTCATAATTATATGTTTTATAAATGAGATTAATCAGGTTATTTCTTTTGGTAAAACATTAAAAGCTTAAAATAATAGCCTCCTTTGAAAGACTACTTTATAATAAGTTCTTGGCTTTTTAATTTTTTTTTATCTTTATTAATTTACAAAAAAAAAAAAAAGACATCATCTATCATTCATTAATCAACATTCTAATATCTTAGTTTATTCTTCTATGTCTTTTTACACTTATCAACTAATTTAACAATTAATTTTATCAAATACTTTAATTTCACTTTTTTTTGAAGAAGAATGACAAATGCATTAAACATCAATCAAATGAGCAATAGAGGCCGGTGGAACAGACATCCACGACCCTAGGACAGACGAAGAACCTGTCACCCGTGCCAAAACATGAGCCACCTGATTCGCTGACCTTCTGACATGGTGAACAGACACGTTCCCAATGTCACTAGCAATGCAGCGGCATTGCTTAACTAATAAACCAACGTAAGACAAATCTAATAAATTCGAGTTATAACTAGAACAAAAATTAAGACTATCAGATTCTAAAATAAAATCAGTATAACCATGAGCTTTCATCCATGAGAGTGCCTCCTTCACTGCCAACGCTTCAGCTAAATAAGGGTCCCGAACAAAACGAAGTCGTGCATTATGAGCCGAAACAAAGGCTCCAGTATAGCTCTTGACAACCAACCCGTAGCCAACACCATCTTCGAACAGAGCCGCATCAACGTTGCACTTCAAGCGATGCATGGGCGGTGGAGACCAACTAACTACTCCCGGAACAGCAGTTGCTGCAGCTGCATCCCTATCGTAAACGGAGAACCATAAGTCACGCAAATTCTCGGCTTGCCTCAACAAAGCATCAACACACAGGGACTTACCCTTCCACACAGCATCATTCCTGGCAATCCAGATCAGCCAAAGTTTGGCCGCAGTATGAATAGCAACCTGTGTAGCCAGAGTACTCAACACGGTTGTAAGTAACCCTGTCAAGCCCTCATTAAGGTAACTTAATTTCACTTAGTTAGCTTATTAGCTACTAGCCTTTAAGCTTTTAGCTAACTTTTTAGTTAAACGTGCCAAATTGAGACATAGCCTTTCCTAAACTTGTTTCAATAAACTTAGACATGGAATTAAGATTCTAGAGTGAAGTTATTATCCTGTAAGGCAAAAATTTATGTGAGACCGTCTCACGGATCTTTATTTGTGAGACGGGTCGAGTCGAGATGAAATGTAATACTTATACTAGCAAATACAATACTAAATCATGAATAAATATTACATTTCATCTTGACCCAACCCGTCTCACAGATAAAGATCCGTGAGACAATCTCACACAAGTGTGACCCATCTTATAAATTTTGTGTCGTTGAGTTAAACGAACAATAAACGTGATTTGTAAGTCGCTAATAGCTAGCAACGATATATATGGCTATGTACTTCATGATTGATACAATACAGGGATGATAGGATAATGACTAATGAGACGGATTTAAAGCCTGTATTAATATTTATTTATTGTTTGTGGGACAAGCACTCATCGTGAATATCTATCTTAATAATAACAATAATAATTTAAAATTATAAACTGGTGGTGACAAGATAATGGTTACGCTGATGTTGATATCTCATTAGAATTGTTGTTAAATCAATTGGTGGTCCTATTGTCACGATTGTTCGAAGTACGTTCCCCAACTTCACCGGTGGCCACATTAATGGGAGTTGTTTCATAGTAATGCAATTCTAGCACCAACACTAGAGGTGATAAATGAAGTTAATCAACATATGTCTAACTTGTCTGAAGGGGAAGGAAAGACGTATTATAGTTCTCACACAACGTGTAAAGCAAATAGTTCCAGTACAATACTTGCAAATGTACATACACCTGAATTCTTGAATATCATACGAGCTTCAGGGCTTCCAAATCATTCTTTAACATTAAAGGTTGTGTCACATGGCCTGTAATGTTAATGAGAAACATTGATCACACTTTTGTACTTTTACTACTAATGTACGTAGCTTATAAAGAGGTTTTTAATAATTTGTAATTTGTGCTTTAATTAGTATTATCTTTTCTTATTCTTATTTTATAGCAATACTTCATTTTAATTTATATAATATTAGTCTGTGCATCGCACATGTCAATAGCTAGTTATCTTAATAATAACAATAATAATTTAAAATTATAAATTAATTATAATTACTTGATATAGGTTAATTTTAATTAAATTTTCATTTGAATGTGACCAACAAATTAAAATGGTATACAATATTCTAAAATTTAGCCTCGTTTACTTTAGACAACTGGTCAATGTTTTCTAAAAAATTTGAGTTTTCATTCTTTGTTTTGTATTCTATATTTTCTATTTAGAAAATATGTTTACTAACATTTATTTGTTAGAGTAACGTTATAAAATTAACATAATTGTAATTTTGAGTGATTTTTGGACCTTATTATATTTAAAATATTTTTTAATATTTTAGTTTAAATGGAATAAATAGTGCTATCAGCTATAGCATCAAATATAACACACTGTACTAAACATATGAAGATTATGATCTAAACAACATTAGTATAATCAACCAATAATTAACACATCAAAATCTTAACAAAATGTGTTTGAAGAATGTTCCAGCCTTGGATCAGAAGAAGAAGAAAACACCAATAAAATGTGTTGAAAAGTAAGAAAGTTCGCCCCCTCAGTTGCAGAAGAGACACCTTATACATTGTGCATATGAATTGATGGCACAATTATGGCACGAGGTATAGGTGTTCAAACCCTCCAAATTATTGAACGAGGGGACCATGTATATTATGGCACAATTATGGCACGAGGCCTACTTGTCCAAATCCGACAAATAAAAGTACATTTTTAATATACTAAGGGTGTGTTTGGTTGGTGAATTTAGGCATAAGGTATGGACATCAAAATGATTGGTATTGTTTGGTTGATAGGTTTTTAGAATATTACTATGGGTTTGGAATACCCTATTAATTGAAAAATTCATACCCTAATGAAATAAGGGTTTCATTTCCCTTCTCCTTTTCTTCCCAACTATTAATAATCATTCTCATTCCACTCTACTACCAAACATGCAAAATACTTTCACCAAAACTCATTACCCTTACCAAGTATTTGATACTCATACCGATTCTGATTCCCATGTGCGAACCAAACACACCAAGTATATAATTGTGTAGATCATGAATGTAAAAATATACATTTTTAATATACTAAAAGTACATTATTTGTGTATTAAATGTACATTATTCGATAAAATATAAAAAATTATGTACTTTTAAATAATGTACTTTATGTATACAAATAATGTACTTTTAGATATTAAAAATATACTTTTTTATTTATGGTTCACACAAATGTGTGGACTATGGTCCATTGAATAATGATTGTCCAAATCCAAACGAAAGTTCTAGTCAAGATTGATATATTGAGACCCAATTCATTTCTAATGCAAATTTTTATGTGGCTCATGATCCACAGTGTTATGTGAACTATATATATATAAAAAAAACATTTTTAATATAAGAAGGCGACGCTGGTTGTCTTCTTTGATTGTTGAAGAAGGCGACCGTGACCAGTGACCGGAAAACGGTCGTCGACGGTCGATTTAATCATATGAAGTTAAATTACCAAGTATTGGCCTTGTTTTGTTATTGGCGAATCCGCCATTTACAACGTTTTGACCATTGATCAAAACACTGAAAAGTCGTTTGGTTAATGGCGGTTTGGAGCAGCGGATTTGCTCCAAACCGTCAATTTGCAAAACGCTGCTATTAGCAGCGTTTTGCAATAGCATTTTGGGGAAAGAAAAATCTTTCCCCAAAATGCCCTTATTATAAAAAAAAAAAAAATTTAACTTTTAGTTTGCCCAGCAGCCCAAAAGCCGCTGGGCAAACTACTAGACATACCCCTTCCTCACTTATCCCACCGATGTGGGATAAGTGAGGGAACAAAAGGGTAATTCTATTTGCACCACCCAAAATTCTATTTACACCACCATTTAATAGGTTTGATAGCTTTATAGGTGGTGTAAATAGAATTTGCTATTTACAACACCTTCATTAAAGTTGGTCAAATATTATATTTTCTATTTAAAATATTTATTATTTATTTATTTATATTTTTAATTGTGATAGAATAATAATTTTGTCTATAATATTTTGTAATTAAATATTTAAAATATTTATATTTATTATTATTTTAAATTGTGATAGTATAATAATTTTGTGTATAATAATTTTTAATTACTTTTTGTAGTATCTAATGTTTAATAAATTTTCATGATATTCTTTATAACTCAATTTTTTTGTATGCATTATTTAATTTATTATAATAATATAATAATTTAATTTATTTATATTGTCATCATGAAGTTCAATTGCATCTTCATTCTAAACAGGCGAACAAATAACGACTTTTAGTAGTGATATTTGACAGTATATATAGAAATAAATAACAATTCATTAATAATGTTTAATATAATATAATATCGATAATATAAATGAATTTGGATATATGATAAAATATATTTCAATACAAATAATACTTAAAATACCTCATAATGTCGTTGGATTTGATTTTGATCATTGTAACTAAAAAAAATGGCTTTGATTTTGGTTATTGTCACTAAAAAAAATGGTTTTGATTTTGATCATTGTAACTAAAAAAATCTTCTACCCAACCATCCATGGCTTATAGATTGTGTGATACATATACAAAAGAAGACACATATATATAGAGTCATATGGGTTCGGTTAGTATTCTCTGCCACCCAAATTACCAATAGTACAGTTTCATCTCACAAATAACAATGTTGACTAAAAAATTTAATTACACAAAAGATTAGGTATTGGAATTAGAATTTTAAAAAATAAAGGTATTGTTAAATTAAATTAAATAACTATTTAAAAATTAAAAAAAATATTTAAAAACAAAAACAAAAAACAAAAAGGGGTTGCTCTGTTTTTTTGTTATATATATATATATATATGTTGTTTTTAAAATTTTAAATTGTTATTCAATTTAATTTTGTTTAAATAATATTCATTGTATTTCAATACCTTTTTTTTCTGAAAACTCTAATTCCAACACCTTGTTTTTTGAAAACTCTAGTTCCAACACATTTTTCTTTGTGTAATTAATACAGTTGACCATGGTAGTGTAAATAGTCATATCTATACCTTATTTCTATTTATACCACCTATAAAGTTATTGAAATTTGTAATATTTTGTAAATTTCAATGTTATTTGCACCATGGGTGGTAGGAATAGCAACACCCGAACAAAATTATAAAAGGGGAGCCGCAGCGGCTCCCCCCTCTTTCTTTCTTTTTTTTTTTTTTATTATTATTATTTTTTTTTAACATTATTGTTATTATTATGTTTATTATAATTATAATTATTATTGTTATTGTTATTATATATATATATATATATATATATATATATATATATATTTATTTATTATTTATTTATTTATTTATTATGTATACCTTTTTGGTCATTTTACATGTTAACCGCTAATCTAAACAGCTAATTTTATCAAACATCTTTTTACAAACCGCTAATACAATCCGTTGGTCAAACCCGCTAATACAATCCGCTATTTGATAACCGCTAACACAACCCGCTACCGCTAAATGCTAACCGCTGATAACCAAACAAGCACATTACCAATAGGTGATCGGCTATTTGATCTGAATGTATCAAAATGATATGTTGATGTGTTTAAGGATCTTGCGGTCACAAAAACACAAACCAAAAACTTTTTTGTTAGCATGCTTTAATAATGAGGTCCTAAAATTTCCCAAATCTTGTGTTGGATACTTGGATTGAATCATAGATTCCTAGTAGCTAGGGTGATAATCTTCACTCCGACCACCTTCCGGTATCCCATCGTTATACCACGGAACACGGTATACCCGATCGTTGCGTTATGAACTTTGGTCCTGAATGACGTAGTTTTAAATTTTAATTTTGACGGTGATCGTTTGTTAGTTGTTTAATCACAATACAGTTTTCTTTTTAAAAAATGTCAAGCATGTGTGTGTCTTGTGTTGTTACGTATTGTGTGTCTTATTTATGTACATGAAACAAATTAATACTCATGTAACTAAATCATATTTGAATATAAGTAAATGCATAACATGTGTATGTGTCTTGTACGTGTTTCACATTTTTGTGTTTTGTGTTATAAAATTCTGTACTTAGGGTGTGTTTGGAAACCCGGAAAATGACTTCTGGAAGTCATTTTCCGGGTTCTGGGTGTTTGGCACCACTTGGAAAACCCAGTCAACGGAAAATGAATTCCGTTGACTGGGGAAAATAAGGGCAATTTGGGGGAAAATGACTTCCCCCAAAATTTGGGGAAGTCATTTCCCCCCCTGAAGACCAACTATGGTTTCCGCCGGAAACCATACTTGTGCTCTGGTTTCCAGCGCCGGAAACCAGAGCTGCTGGTTTCCGGCGGAAACCAGATCTGATCTGGTTTCCGCCGGAAACCAGAGGGGGGGGGGGTTTTTTTTTTAATTTTGTTATGATTAAAAATATTATTTTTATTTTATTATAATAATTTTAATATTTTAAATAATATAAAAATATATATATTTATACAATTCTACCCATTTTCCAGAAAACGAACCAAACACCCAAAAACAGTTTTCCAAAGTACATCCAAACACGGAAAATGAATTGATTTTCCGGAAAATAACTCATTTTCCAGAAAACATTTTCCAGAAGTCATTTTCCTGCTTTCCAAACTGACCCTAAACGAAAGCAATACATTGAATTAATAAAAGATAGTCAGTGTCACGAATATTTCAATGGCATACTCCAAATCCAACCTTAAATGAATTATGATAGGGTATCTTGGATGACTAGACAAAGGCCTCTGAATCTTAAATAGAAGGTTGTGGGTGTCATAAAGAGTTGGATCATAACCAACGAATCTTAGATGACAAAATTACATAATATAAGACACAGAAATTGACAACGCAAGACACGTACACATGTTATATATTTACTTTTCAAATCTAATTTAGGTAGATAATTTATGTTCTATAGGCATAAAATTTCACAACACAATACATAAATTCAAAACATAAGACACATAATATGAGTTACACAACTACGAATTTATTATAGGTACAAAATTCATACTCTTAAGGTACAAAAATTTATATATAAGACACAAAAACTCACAATGCAAGATACATACACATTATACATTTACTTATTTTACACAGCTACTAATTTGCTTTAAGTACAGAATTTTATAACACAAACACAAAAAATGTGAAACACGTACAAGACACATACACATGTTATGCATTTACTTATATTCAAATATGATTTAGTTACATGAGTATTAATTTATTTCATGTACATAAATAAGACACACAATACGTAACAACACAAGACACACACATGCTTGACATTTTTTAAAAGAAAACTGTATTGTGATTAAACAACTAACAAACGATCACCGTCAAAATTAAAATTTAAAACTACGTCATTCAGGACCAAAGTTCATAACGCAACGATCGGGTATACGTGTTCCGTGGTATAACGATGGGATACGGAAGGTGGTCGGAGTGAAGATTATCACCTAGCTACTAGAATCTATGATTCAATCCAAGTATCCAACACAAGATTTGGGAAAATTTTAGGACCTCATTATTAAAGCATGCTAACAAAAAAGTTTTTGGTTTGTGTTTTGTGACCGCAAGATCCTTAAACACATCAACATATCATTTTGATACATTCAGATCAAATAGCCGATCACCTATTGGTAATGTGCTGTTTGGTTATCAGCGGTTAGCATTTAGCGGTAGCGGGTTGTGTTAGCGGTTATCAAATAGCGGATTTATTAGCGGGTTGACCAACGGATTGTATTAGCGGTTTGTAAAAAGATGTTTGATAAATTAGCTGTTTAGATTAGCGGTTAACATGTAAAATGACCAAAAAGGTATACATAATAAATAAAATAAATATATAATAATAATAATAATATATATATATATATATATTA